>MU005582.1:939618-964650 GCA_010405425.1 Lentithecium fluviatile CBS 122367
CTTAATACTCTTAATACTCTTAATACTCTTAATACTCTTAATACTCTTAATACTCTTAATACTCTTAATACTCTTAATACTCTTAATACTCTTAACACTCTTAACACTCTTAACACTCTTAATACTCTTAATACTCTTAATACTCTTAATACTCTTAATACTCTTAATACTCTTAATACTCTTAATACTCTTAACACTCTTACCTTATATAGTTAACTTAGGTGTGTATAGTTAGCGCTTAGGCCCTAGGGGTTTATTAGCTCTCTTAGTAACCTTACCCTCTAGCTCTAACTACTAACTTATTATAGATAAAGCTGCCTTCCTATACTAACACGTTATAAGAAGCTTATTAATATTAATATTATTATCTAGCATTAGCTTAGTAAACGCTAGCAACTTAATAACCTTCTCTATTATACCCTCTTTAGCGTAACTATTAGGTCCCTTATAGAACTATATTAGTTTAAATATAATATTACGCGTCTATATTACCTTGTCTCTAATTAGCAGCTAGATTCTCTAGATATTTATTAAGTTATATCTAATAAGATGTCTAATTAGCGCTTAAGACTTTAGCTTATCTCTACGTCTTAGTAATTAATTAAGCATATATACTCTATAGCTAATAGAGTATATGTAAGCTATAGATAGCTATTTATCTTATATAATCTTATATAGCGTCTTCTAGTCTAACGCCTCTATTAGAATTCTATTTAGGACATACGCTACTATTCTTATAAGCTTATAGAATAGTAATTCTAGTAAATTTACCTACAGCCTTATAGCTCTAGCGCGTACTACTAGCTATTTACTAGCGCGCTCTGCTAGGCTATTCTACTCTAGCGTATACTTAGTACTTAGCTTATACTAAATACCTAGGTTCTTATAGGTGTCCTCTATAAAGACTCTAAGGCCGCGTTTATTATCTATCTAAATAGCTATTATATCTTTATTAAATACACGCTAGATTTTACATATATTCTAAATTAGCTAGTAACCTAGTATTAATCTTAATTAATTTAGGAAGGTGTTAACCTTATACTACTTTAAGGCTTAATTAATAAGATAACCTACGTACTTATTACTATTAAGATATACTTTACTAGTAAGTAATAGCTATACTAAGTTTATAGTAATATAATAAAATAGACTCTACGCGTAGTTCTTCTATAGCCTTCTTATAATTTACTTTATAAGCTTAGCCTCTATATAAGCTAGGTAGACGTTATTATTCTATTTATTTATAAGCTAGACTCTAGTAATACTCTCTTTTAGCTTATTAATTATCTTTTTACCTAGGTAACTCTATATTAGATAAGCTATCTTAGTAGAGACCTTTTAATTAGCTTTTACTACTATTAATAGTTAATAGCTTATACTAAGTAATCTTAATTAGGTGCGTAAAGAGCGTATAGTAGGATTAGCGTTAATAAGCTAATAACCTCTATTATACTCTAGGTTCGCGACTATAGTGTTCTATAAGACTCTATAAAGTAGATTATATTCTAAGTTAAAATATACTCTAATAGCTCTATAGTAAGCTAGTCCTATTACGCTTATAATAAATTCTTTAATAAGCGTAATATACGTTAACACTAGACCTTCTACCCTCTATAGGGTAGTATCTATTACTTTAACGCGTCTCTAGGCTATAATATAGATACAACCTATACTAGTACTAACTATTTTAATAGAGCTAGCGTTTCTCTTCTTAGTCTATCTATCCTATACCTTACTATTAATTATATAGGTATTAGAACCTAGGTTAAAAATCTATTAGTTAACTAGCTTATTAGTATTACTATTAGTATTAGCTATAACCTAAAGGGCTTTATATAACTATTAGCCGTTATTTATAGCTAGATTAACTTTATTAATATTATCTTACTCTACTAAGCTGTGCGTAATAGTTATTATACTATATATTATAGTATTATTCTTAATTAGTATTAAGGTGCTTAGTATTAACGTATTAATAAACGTATAAATAACGTTTAAGGATAGGTTTAATAGTAGCTTACTATTATTAAGGTTAATAGATACTATTACCCTATTCTTTTCTTACTATCTAGTAAGGGATTAATTAATAGACTTATTAAGCTAACTATTCTTCTTATAAGCAGTTTTAATTTTCTTAATAAGAGATAGCTTTAGCGTAAATTCCTTTAGACACTTAGAATAATTTATATTAACTATCTAGTAGTCTACCTACCTATATCTTAGTCTATAGGTATAGTATAGTTACTCTCTCTAGCTATTACCTATAGAAGGGCTTATATTAGCTAAAGAGTTTATATTAGCTAGAGTAGCCGCCTTTAGTATTAATACTATAGTAAAGAGACCTATTAATATAGGCTTAATATGTTATAGATATATTATAAACTTAGCTACGTAATTCTTAACTAACTAAGCCTTTTTAAAATCTATCTTCTTCTTATAGAGCTCTTATAGGTAAGTAGTTACCTACTTAGAGTTAATTACCTTATATATAACTAGAAAGTTCTCTTAGGCTTACGTATCTATTATCTCTACTAGCTTAAGCTTCTTATACTAGTTAGTAACGTCTACCTAGGTATAAAGCTATTTCTTTACCTTTTCTCTGCGCGCTAGTACCTATAGAGTAGTATATTACTAATAAGCTTATAGTAGCGTATTATATCTATTAGTATAAAGTACTGCTTAAGAGTAATAAGCCTCTTATAGAGCGTTTACTTACTTTAGAGTAAATAGAGGTAGCGCTTTACTACTATCTTACTAATTTCTAAGTTAAAGTTAGCTAGTACTCTATTCTTTCTACTCTATATTATATAGCGCTCTTAATAGCGCTTATAGTTCTACTTATATAACTCTCTATTATTAGTACTAAGGCTTCTAAGACTCTTAGCACCTTTTTTATAGTTAGTAAGCTTAGGCTCTACTAGCTTCTTAAGCTCTAATAACTTATTAGTAGTAATATTAGGGTTAACGTACTACTAGAGGTTAGTCCTTTAGGTAAAGTTCTAATAAATAAATAGCTAATTATACTAGTTACTAGATTTATTAAGAATAATAGTAATACGCGTTATTACAGGATCTAATTAAGTAGCTATTAGAGATATAGAGTATAGAAGATAAACTTTAGAGCTTTATTAGTATTTAAATATAGTTTAATTATAAACTAGGCTTATAATAATTACGTATAGTAGAAGCTTAAGGAACTATATTAATTCTTAAGAGTTAATAGAGGGGGCGGCTTTTATACCCCTCTCTCCTCTAGAACCTCTAAATACTAAACTCTTCTTAAAACGACCGGCGTTCTATATATAAGGCTATAACCGTTATAATATAGCCCTAGCGTTATGCTTTATTTTATATTAGTAGTAAGTTCTCTACTCTTTAGTATATTAAATACCAACTATCTTTTTAGTATTAAATAGCTATTCTATCTCTTTTACTTTAATCTTCTTATATTATTTTTATATACAGTACTATTCCTTTAGAGTGTTGCTATCTAGAAAGCGCAGGAGGGTGTAACTATCTCTTACTTAGCAAGATATTATTGCTTAGCGGGATAGTATTATTATATAATCTTAGTTACAGTAATACGGTGCCGCCCCGCACTATTACTATCATCCTATCCTTTCCGCCCTTTATTCTATATTCTTAAATCTTAATATATATTTATACGCATGCCGCCCGACTTTACGTACTACCTAATAATATTAAAATATATAATACTTTAACGCGTTACAATACAACGATAATAACTTCTTTTAATAATGCGCTTATAGAAATTAATAGTTGTAAAGCCTAGCAAAAAACTTATATACTAAAAAATAGCTAATAACTATAGCGTTAATTAGTTAACGTTATCGCGATACTATAAGCGCGTTTAGGCTTCTCTTATAACTAAGGTAATTAACTAATAGAAGCTTACTCTACAACAAGAGGCGGAACTTATTAAGTATATTAAAGGACTTACAGACTAACGTCTGCTACCTATAAGAAGAATAATATAAAATTTTGCAGCTGCTATAGCTAGAGAGCTAGTAAGCGAGAGCTGGGTTACGCGCTTTATTAACTGCAATAAAGATAAACTTATATCCTAATAGACGACCGCTTTAGACTCTGTGCGCTACAACGTTAATTCTGCTGTTAAGTATAGCTTATACTTTAAGCTTCTATAATGTGCATCCCTGCGTGGCGAGACGCACTGTATGGCGAGACAAACGAGGGGTACTTTAACTTTCAGCAACTAGAAAGCTTATGCGCACTACGAATATTACTATAATTCTATAAAAATAATTAGCTGCAGCTAATTCTAAATCTATATAATCCCTCCTACCTAAAAATTACGTGCGCATCGTCGCCTCCGCGCCTAATTTGTACAGCGCCTTGTGTCGTGGCAAAACATGCTTCCCTACCCACAGCGCCAACCTCGAGCCTTTTCGCTCCGGAGTTTTGTAGAACAGCCTTATCCTACCCTCACAACTTCCCTCTGATACCAAAGAAGTCATCATCAGCCCTGTGCGCGCTGCGGAGCGCGATTTCATGCAGCGCCGCCCCGCCGATCAGTACTTCTAGCGGAAGCGAACCACCAATCCGGGCTAATGCGAGATAACCCCACACGTCTTACCTCATACACTAGGGAGTAATTTATTATAAGATATATAGCTGTGCGAGCTGTATAAGCGGCTGGATTATTATTAAATCCAACTTGGGATTGGGAGCAGTAATGAGGCATGGCCCATGCTTGTTTAGTCAGCCAGCGCACTTCCAGCGTCGAAACCAGCCTCGACACAGCCATTGTGCAACTTCGAGACGCCGTCCAACGTACAGCGATACCCATTACGACGCCCTCGAGCTTCCACGCCTGCTATTGTCCCTTCCGCCGACCGACCGAAAGACCTGCTCAAGCCACCACGTCCTTGTGCTTCTCGAGCCCACCGGCTCCGATACCTAGACCAAGCGGCAGCCGAGGTCTCCGCTCATCGAAATAGAACAGAACGAGATAAAGCCTGCGCTTTGGTAGGTGGGCCGAGTGGTATTGGCAGAACGCCGTTATTGCAAGCACATACGAAGGGGGAAGGCTAGACGTGTCTTGGTGATACAGCTGTCGTACGGCCAAACACCCAGCGGCTCCATACATGTGCACTGTAATCTCTAGGGGCCGTAGAGACGTGGTTTAACTTGACCTCTGAAGGGTATGAGGTGTTTGGTTCGTTCATGTTCGTGAGGGAGGAATACTAGCAGAGATGTGGTGGTGGCTATGCTTGGCAGGATTCTACACTATCTAGAGCTGTATGCAGCACTCTTCTCTTTAGCCAGATCTACAAACTAGGATAAGGCCATTCACTAAAATTCGCAGCGAAAAAAGCTCGGGGTTAGCACTCTAGATAGGGAAGCATGTTTTGCCACGATACAAGGCGCTGTACAAATCAGGCGCAGAGGCGACGATGTGAACGTAATTTTTAGGCAAAGTAGAACATAAACATTTAGAATTGGCTACAGCTGATTATTCTCGTAAAAATTATGGCAGTATTCGTTGTGCGCATGAGCTTACACAGTGCGTCTCGCAACCCAGGGACAGACGTTATGTGACTTCGTTCACCACTTTAAACGCCACCACGAGAGTAGAAGTCAGCCCCGGCCATGTGGCGATTGTGGTGCGCATATTTATGCTTGATCGCCACCCTGGTCGGTACTTTGGACCAACTCGGTTCCCTAATCCGGATGGCGCGAAGCCGACCCCGCTCCTGTCATCGGATGACTGGCGTGTATTTTATTATATGCTAAGCCCAGTCGGTGTGGCTGATGGTAGTGCTGACCCAAAGGAACTGTCAGCAACGACACTGACACATCTTAAGTCGCATAACTTCCTCTTACTCTTTACATTCGTGCCTGGGTCCTGGAAATAGCTAGGGGAACGAGGGAGGGCCAGCCATCTTTCACAGCAAAGAAGCTATCACACCCCATACCGCAACAGGTAGAGTCACGGTCAAGTCCACCCATCTAGACTAAAAAGAGAAGCGAAAAAGGGGGCGGATCCAGCGCGATACCAAAAAGAGACGAACAAGACCTCGTCAGCAGCAGTCGCAGGGGGATAGGGTTAAGTAGATTTGCGGATGTAGCTGCAGACTCTTTCGATCTCAATTACCTCAAAGCTCCCCTCTTGATATGCGCCCCGGTCGCAGGCATAGTTCTCAGATAATGCCCATTGTCTCGTACGGCCCCATAGTCAAGCGAGCTTCACAGTGATAATCTAAGCCAAAGGTCATCCAACGCTCGCGTCTGTAAACGGACGGATCTGCTGTGAGCGCTGGACCAACGAGTTGCACTTCGCAGATATCCTGTTCTTCCTCTCCCTCTTTCACCGTGGTCCAACCCTTGGGACTTCTCAGCACAACATCTGTGGAGAACCCTTCGAGTCTGTACAAGCGGTCGGTGTCTCTCATCAGCAATGGTCCTGTACCGAAGTAGCCCCCCTTTGTTACGAAAAGCATCCGATTCGCTTTAAACAGAGCATCTCGGGATGAACTGCACAACTTCCTGTGGAAGGCTAACGCGTCCGGATTACGGTAAACTCTTCGCAAAATCTCATCGTCAGTGTAAGTGATGTCCCCCTGCGGTCTCTGTATGATCCAGCTACTGGAAACTCCCCACTTCGAATCTGAGGAGCAGGATAGAAGCATGATATATAGCCAGCTGGCGAAGGCACCGGATGCGGACCGAAACTTGGTCTGCTCAAGGCCATCCATTTGGTGCACGTTAAGAGTCAGGATACACTCGATTTGATCATGTAAAAGACCGATGTTCCAGCGCTGCGCGATCGCTTCGAGCCACTTCCTAAGTTGTGAAAGTAGAGAAATTTCTGAATAGGAGGATGCAGCAGCGATAAAGTCGAAGGGGCTATCTCGTAGGCGACCTCGTATTTGGAGTCTGTTGTCGCCTTCTTCGACTGGACATTTAAGGAATGGTCCCTTCCGACTGAATGGAAACATTATCCCTCGCCGTCGGTCTTTAGCCAATATCAGACCCGTATCCAGCCAGTGGTCTGATTGGTCCCAGCGTGGGATCCAAGTCGGAATACCATCATGCGGCTGAGTGATCCCAGCGTGGAGGATGAGGCCGATGAATTCTTGCTGCCATCCAACCAAGTCTAGAAAAAACGCCTTGTTTATCTGTGTCACGCTCTGGGAGTAATCTGGCGCGGTCAGGCTTACGCCCATCGCTTCAAGGACACCGTAGAGTGCGTAAGGTTTGTCCTTCATGTCAGTTACTCTGCGAAAATAAAGAGCAGAAATAATACCGTCAATGACATTCGCATTACCGTAGGATCCGGTGTGTTCGTATTTCCGCGCGTATGGTTTATGTCGCCCGATGGAGTGGTTCAAGAATGATAACAGAAAACTCCAAACTTTGTAGTTGAGAGCCGCTGTACAAAGCAAAGGGATGCTAGCTTCCTGTATCGCTATCCCAAGCAAGGCACCGTATATCCCGGGGAGTAAGGGTGCCAGGCGCGAAATATAAGTCTTTGGTTTCTGGACAGGTGGTGGGTAGCAGCAAACATAGAACGAGCCGCTTTCTTCTTTGAATTTTTCCGCCGGATGGGATACTGGAAGACAGCTGAGTAACGCACCTACAATTAAGGGCGATATTCCAGTCGTACATCCTACCTGGGCGAGCAGTAAACACTGAGTAAGTTGAGTGGTCCGCGTGCATCTCGACCAAATGATCGGCATTTCGGCTTTTTGGTAAGTGTCAAAGCACTTTAAGTCATCCCAAATGGAAGAGTTGGAAGTATTCGGCTCACATCTCAGCGGTATCCCATTCCACTCGACTGGCCGACTGAGTTTCATCCACACGTCGATCAGAGCCTTAGCCTCAGACACATTTCGGTATAGCTCCTCGTGGTACGGTTTGCCAAAGAGCGTCATATGGTGGTCAGATATCCGTCCTGTGGCACATACGAATTGGTTCCAACATAGGCTGCGCTCCCCACACAAGAAGATGGGTTGAGAAGCCAGGATCAACTCTTGAAACGTCCACCCCCGCGTAAACCAGTCCGATTTCAGAAAAGTATTGAAACATATCGAGTCCTCTTGGGATGGAGGTTTGTTCCTGGAATGGCCCGTAGACAGCTTCACCTGAACGAACCATTGCCGAACAAGGCTCGAGATATCCCTGAAGATAACGTTCACGATGAGGTCCTGGAGCGCATGTAGGTCGAATATGTTGCGTGAATACATCCAGGTCAGTCCCTCAAGGCATCGCACTTCGGTCCCAACATCCTTTATAAAGTCAATCGCTCGATCCGTGTCTCGAGACCCGTTGCCGAGCCAGATGTACACCCTCTTGGCTCGAATGTATATCTCCTTCATCAAAGACACCTGGTGATTCCTCTCTCGAACATCTTGCTGATTGATGCAGATACTGTCGACCCATATCGTCGTCCTCTTCCACCTACTTCGAATGCGTCGCAGCGCGTCGACGCAATTTTTCGTGGTTTCAATGCGGCGTTGGCTGCATTGAACCGTGTATGCTGAGGAGGGGCCATCATTACCCCAGGTATAGGAGAGCGCTGCATATCGTGGGGAGTTTCGCAGTGAGACGACCCGTAGCTTCCCTTTCAGCTCAGCGTCGACGGGCTCGAACCAGCCCAGAGGATCGACATCAAGTAGGCGGATATTTGACGCGTCGTCGTCGAGTGGGAGTTTCGGATACATGGCGAAGGAGAAGATAGGTTTTGTAGATCGAACCCTCACGCTGCAGGTAATTAAATGCCAGGGCCAGCCTCAGAGCAACCATTGACGCCAATGCACAGCCACTCGCAAGGCTAAACCTTATCATCGCGCGCGCTAACTTATACGGGCCTGTTCTATAAAGCTGTGTTACGAACCTGCAGACACGGTTCGCACAACGCGACCAGACAATAGCCAGCGGAGAATGAGCACCAATCAATATAGCCACGGGCTAAGGTGCGACACAGGGCTCGCAAGGCGCGTAAGGCACGTGACGCGATAGTACAGCCAAGGACTAGCGATAGTCGAAGGAACGACTATCGCTCACGACGCCAAGGACTAACGCTCACCCCGATAGTCACTATCGGAACTATCACGACATGTATATAATTAGTAGGCAGAAGGCCCCTAAGGACTTCTGCGTTCAACCTTTCGTTACAACTCAATACATTAGTTACTCTTTCTACCCAAGCGTATCGAACAGTATACTCTGTATCCTACCTTGACCCCCTGTCCATTAATCAGCCTCATCTCAAAAGAATAACTAAGAGTTACTCTTGTCCAACCCCATATACTTCCTAAGGTCTTTAACCATTAAGTTGCTATATCCCAGCAAGAGTTCTTAACAAGCTGTTGCTATTTTAGAATCAATATTCTATCTTAACTAGAATATATATCTAAAAATAAAAATAGCCTAGAAGCTAAAATACTTAGAAAATTAAATTAGCCTAATTAATTTACTATATAAGTAACGTGGTTCACCAACGAGTGACCATGCCTCATCAATGCTCCCAATCTAAGTTAGATTTAATAATAATCTAGACGCTTATGCGACTCGCACAGCCATATATCTTACAGTAAATTACCTACTAGTACATAAGATAAGACGTGCGGGCTTATCTTGCGTTAGCCCAGATTAGTGGTTCGCTTCCGCTGGAAGTACCTATCAGCGGGGCGGCGCTACATAAAATCGCGCCCCGCAGCGCGCACAGGGCTAATGGTAACTTCCTAGTATCAGAGGGAGGTTATAAGGGTAGGATGAGACTCTTTTACCGAAATTCGGAGCGAAAAAGGCTTGAGGTTGGCGCTGTGAGGAGGGAAGTCTGTTATACCGCGATCTAAGGCGCTGTACAAATCAGGCGTAGGAGCGACGATGCGCACGTAATTTTTAGGTAGGAAAGATTATATAGATTTAGAATTAGCTATAGCTAATTATTTTTGTAGAATTATAGCAATACTCGTTATACGTATAAGCTTTCTAGTTACTAAAAGTCAAAGTACCCCGCGTTTGTCTCGCCACACAGTGCGTCTCGCTACGCAGGGATCGACGTTAGTACAAATCGCTGAATATAACGTAGACGCTAAGAACCCATATAATATAGATGAAAAGGGCTTTATAATTAGCGTTATTAGCAGGTTAAAGAGGATCTTTAGTAAGAACGCATATAAGAAGAAAGAGCGTTAAGGCAGCACTTTAAGATGGTAATCGTAAGTGGGTTACAGTTCTAGCGACTGTGTACGCTAATGAATCCGCCCTGCCGCCAGGCCTTATCTATTAGGCAGCTGGAAAAGCAGTACAAGCAAGCTGGGTTAAGGATATAAAGCTAAGAAAGCACTTAGTCCACTTTACCACATCACCCTCTAGCTGGAAGAACGATGGCGTAGGACTAGCCTAGCTTAAGCAGGTGTTTAATCGCTACACTAAGAAGAAAGCGCGGAGAAAGTATTAACTACTTATTATTAACAGCTACAGCTCGCACCTAACGATAGATTTCATTAGGTACTGCAACAATAATAAGATCCTCTTATATATACTTCCTCTATATTTAACCTACACGCTTCAGCCGTTAGATGTTGTCTGCTTTAAGCCTCTTGCATTAAACTTTAATAAAGCGCTTACTTAACGCACTTAGAAGAAGCTAGGATAGCTCCCTATTAAGAAAGGCGACTTCTTCTCTCTTTTCTAGGACGCGTGAGTGGCCACCTTTACAGAAAAGTTAATAATTAACTCCTTTAAAGCAATGGGCATATTACCCCTTAACGCCAACGTTATACTTGCTAGATTTACTAACAACGACTCTAACACCTCTGCCTTATTAGCGTCATCTACTTCCGTTTGCAGCGGCAAGGATTAGCTTAAAATAAAGTTACTTATGCATACTGTAGTAGAGGATATAAGCAGTAAAGAGTTACGCAAGGTTCTCCGCTTACTCCACTACCTCTCAGTTTAAAATGAGCTCCTCCACCATGAACTGCAAGGCGTGAAGGAGGCCCTAGTTACTAAGAAGAAGCAGAGTAAGAAACAGAAGATTTTACCTCTATAATAGCGGGAGGAGTACTACGGGGGATCTATTTTCTAGTCACTAAATAAGAGGCAAGAAGCAGAGGTTCGCTCTAAAGAATTCTAACGTTTAGAGAGAGAGGAATAACTTGCAAAAGCAGATAAGAAGCAACTTTAAGCTAATAATAAGCTTCTCAAAGAAAAGCTAGAGGAAGAGAAGCGTGTAGCGCGTAAGGCAGCTAGGGTAGTGCGGGAGAAGGAGAAGATTAAACAGGCAGCTAAAAAGGAGCGTTAGCGACAAGCTCGCGACGCTGCTAAAGCTAAACAAATGACCTAAAAGGGTAAGCGCAAGGCCTTACAGCCACCTACACAGCAGAAGAAGCGATAGAAGCGTAAGGTTGATGCTGTAGGTAGTGCTGAAGCCGCAGTGGCTCCCCTAGCTTCCCTACGCTCTACCACGCGCCGCGGCCGCCACGTCAACCTCCCAAAGAGATTTAAATAGGCTAAATTAATTGCAAGCATCACTTTATCGCCCCACTACAAGATCTTGTAATAATAGCAATTGTGTGTGGCTCTACACCTTTATTGTTAGGTGACCCGTTGGGTGATTTGGCGGGCGGCACGCGAAGTCGGGCGGCACGCGCACGGACATGTTACCAAGCCACTCGCTTGTAGCCGTCTCAGCCTGTCTGATGGCGACTAAAACGGTCCCCTCTCCTATTTCTACCTCTCCCCGCACGCCATCGCTGCTAGGAACCCTTTCCAGGCGCCGTATTAACTCCCGGTTGGTCTATCTCTTGCCGCTTCATCTGAACAGAATATGCGTGCGTCGTGAAGGCCCCGCGGCACCCGGCTTTAGGTTGCTACAAATGTAGGCAACCTGCCATGCCCAACCCCGGCTGTTGGAATGCAGGTACGAATGCATGTGCAACATCGAATTTGGTGGCTTCTGTTCCAGGTCTTGGTTCAACGGGTGATGCGAAATACAGTATCTCGCTCTTTGCATAGCGGGGTAGAACTCTCCGACCACGATGCACCGTTCGCTAACCAACGAAACACTGCCATCGTGGAATGCATACCAAATCACGTCTTTGCTAGCTTCCCCAGCTTTCAGCAAGGCTGGAAAAGGCAAACGTGGTGGCGAGTGTGGCTTCTCCGCAAACACCTCATTAGGCGAAAGCTGAACTCAACTGTGGTAATTGTTGTCATATCCCGCGCGCGTGGAACATCTAACCAAGGATCGCGTACTTGGCCCAATATAGTGGCTCGAGGCTGAAAGATAGCCATGTGCTACTCAGGGGAAGGATTCGTAGTAGTATTTCTTTCGATCGTTCCGACGTACTCTTCCACCTTGCTCGTTGTCAGTCATTTTTCGTAGTCGCTCTTTTTACCCATCGCTCTCTCGGAGTCGTTGACTCGAAACGCTCTTTCCGACTCCTGCAGCCAACTACACTCGTTTTGAAATTCAAATATTAATCAATAATCCACTACGTGGAGCAGTTCCTCCCAGATGTAGGTTCGATACCGGGAAATGAGATCATTCGAGCTGAGACGATGCCAGGCAACTTCCCAACCCCAAGGCTCGGGCTGCTCTGATAGCTCTTGCGCCATGGCTGGCTTTGCCTGCCATGGGCAGCCCATTCGGCACCGTCGACAGCCCGAGTGTGCTCCACCAGCACAACGAGCATCAGATGATCACGCGTCTGGCGTTCCGTTGCCCTGACGGTCAAAAGTCCGACGGGATCTGCTTCGAACCGAGGTCCCTCGACCAGCTTGCCGGCGTCGTCGGGGATAATGGGGCTGTTGGCTCGCCAGATACTCTCCCCCCTGAGGGCCCCGAGGCACATTGCGACGATGCTGACTTTCTCGATATTCCAAACTACCCGCAAAGCCGTGTGGATGCTACTGCGGCGCTGCAACGATGCGTCACATTCCTGAGAACCCGATTCATCCAGGGTATTAACGGTGCTGGCCGGATGGTGGACGCTGACAACAAGCTCATCACAAGGGACATCACCATCGGCGGGATTGCTGGCCCGTGTGTTTTCAGCCATCGGTCTACCACCGATGACACTGCCAGTGTAGCCAAGTGCGTCGCTCTCGAGGGCCTAGGCAGAGCGCTTCACGGCGCGGAGGATTTTTACGCTCACAGCAACTGGGCTGATCAGGCCGATCCTAACAGTGCAATCTCTGTCGTCAATCCGCCCGGACTCGGGAATACTTCGCCTGCGCCTTTTCTGGATTTGCGCTCTACGAGCGACATCACCTCTCTAGTCCCTAGGAATTTGACGACTGGCTGCTTCAACGTTGCCGAGATGCTGCCTGGCAACGGCGGCACTGGCTCATTTGGCTGCCGCAACCGTATCGCCCATCTTAACGTCAACAAGGACCATGGCGTCATCAATCTTGATGGTACAGTCACTGCTGATCCGTCTGGCGTACCTCGCAACGCCGTAGCCGGAAACTTCGCGCGTGCTGTGTCCGGGGCTGTCAATGACGCGCGAGAGCGTTGGAGGAACTTCAGGGATGAACTCCAGATTCAGCATGGTGCTGAGAAGGCAAACCTGCTGATTTGCGCCATCGTACGCGATGACCCTGCCAAAGACTGCCGCAACAGGAAGATCTCCATTGTCATCGACAGCTCCGGCTCCAATTCGTGGACCGATCCCTCGAACCTCCGCATTCAGGCGGGCAAGGACTTCAATGCTAAGCTCACTACTGCAGCTCAGGCTGGTGCTGGCTCCGTTCCCGACCAGGTCGCTGTTATTGACTTTGACACGTCCGCTACAGTCCTGTATCCAATGGGTGACCCCGCCGCCGCTGCAAGCACATTCGATGCCATTGACTCCTCGGGCGGGACTGACATTGGGTCTGGTATCTCCGCTGGCATTGATGAGATCATGAAGGATGAGCCTGGCCTTTTTGCGAACCGCGCAGGCATAATTGTGTTGACGGACGGCGAGGATGGTAACCCTGCCAATCAGATTGCGCAATTCGTTCGTGCGCGGCTTCAGGGCATCCGCGTCAATTATGGGTTCCTTAGCCCGCCAGTGAATCCGATTCCCAAGCGCTCGCTGGTAAAGCGAGCGCCGGCCCCCGATATCATTGCCGGCATTCTTAGCACCGGCGGCACCTTCGGCATCATTGAGTCCGCCCAAGCGCAGAAGAACTTTATCAAGCTCGTGCTCGCCCGCGGAACCACCGGTGTCGATGCTGCTGTTGGCAGTAGTATCCTCATCTCCGGTGTCACCGTCACGGAAAACGTCACGCCCGCCAAGACCTCTCATTACTTTGCCTACTCAGCAGCCTCTGGGGAGCATATGAACTTTACCGTGACAGTTTCCAGCGGAACGGAGCCTCTGACGGCTGTCCTACGGAGTGTCCGAGAGAACAAAGACATTGACACTTTGACGCCTGTGGTCGGCAGCCCATCCACTGTCTCCTATGATGCCAGCGGCCGCACCGAGTTGGAGCTCATTGTGTCCATGTCGCCCAACGCCACATCAGACGTCGTTTTCAGTGTCGGCATGGACACGAACATGCCCGAGAAGAACGAAACCACATCCACGCCTCCAATTCTCTCGAGTACAATCTTCTCTTCTGCCAGCAGCACCCCTGTGGCGAATACCACGACCCCTAGCTTCAACTTTACGTCTACGCCCATCACCATGACCTCGCACACGACGACTCCCTATCCGACTGGATATTCTTCGAGCTACCCCCACGGCAACTCGTCCGAAGGCTACTACCAATCCTCCTCCAAGCCTGGATATTCCCAGTCTGGCGTTGTGTCTTAGTAAGTACATCCTGCGCGAGATTTCGTCCATCTAACGCTCTACAGCACCAAGGTCTACACTAGCATCTGCTACACCACCAAGGAAGAGACCACCGTCTACGACAACGACGAAACGCGCACCCTGAGCGTCTATCCAACTTCGCGATACACGAGCGTTATCACCACCACGGTTGCATCCTACCCCGCCCATACCACGCCTGCTGGGTATCCTGTGTCGGAAAAGACATCGCCCTCGAGCGCAACCTACGAACTAGACTGGGATGAGTACCTCTCAACCGCGTACGAGTGCCTCAAGAGTGGCATCTCATACCCGTCTCAAAGCGCCCCTGCCGGATATTCGTACGTCAAGTCGGGCTCCAAGGAGTACCCATCGTATACCTCAGCGCCCAACCCGTACGAACCCGCAAGCTACCCATCTGGCCCTCAGTCCTCCGGCTATGCGTACTCTGAGAAATCGGAGTATTCTTCCGTTCCTGCATACCCTGAGGAGCCAGAGGCTTTGTCATACCCTGGAGCGCCAGATGCTTCATCGTACCCCACGCCCGTCTACACGGCAAACCCTCAGGCGTCGCCGTACACCTCTGGCCCTGGCTATCCGGAGCAGTCCCCCGCCCCACACGTGCATTCCCACGCCACCATCCCGGTCTATGAGCAATACGGCTCTTCGCTACCTGGCAGTCCGCCTTCTGCGCCAGCTTACCCTGTGCCTTCATCGCCGGCTGCCCCAGGATCGGAATCGTACCCGTCTGTGCAGGTGTCACCTGGGGCTGAGTACACCAAAGTCACTGTGACGGTCGTGAGCGCTCAGACTCATCAGCCCCCTACACCAGCGGTTCCTGCGATCCCTACATCGGGCACGTACACATATCCGAATGCAACTATTAGCTTTGGCAAGTTTAACTCGACGAGCACGACGACGGGGGTGGCGCAGTATACTGGAGGCGCGGAGTCGGTTAATTTCAAGGGTGTCGTGGGCTTGATTGGTGCTGTCGTCGCCGTAGTGGGATATGGAGGTTTGTAATTGGGGTTAACTGTCTCTTATTCTAATGTCATTCTCAATGTGGGGTTGTCATAATGTAACTCTTCTTTAAAACATGCAATATGATCAACTACTTGGTCCCCTGCTATTAGATGTCCGTCTTTGCACTTCTGCTTGTTAACAGTGAACTGCTTATCAATCCCTCCCCCTTCCTCTAGCTCATTGGGGCTTTGATTTCGGCGGGAGTAGCTATTCCCTTTCTCTGATCGTGACCATTTCCGAATCTGCGCTAGTCATCCACCTGCCGTTGTCGTAGCGGGGAGTGCGTCGCGAGGTTCAATGCTGTAGCCGACGAATCACTTCTTTCTCGTGTGGTTCACTAATTATTCTTACTGGAGGAGGTAGGGGTTTCATGTTAGATAGCCGTCGCGACAGCGATTGGAGAAGGGACCGCCAGCTCAGCCTCAAGGCCATCTCAGCGACAACCCCCTTTCTTTATTTCACGCCACAGCATCTATACACACCTGAAAGTTCATCATGGATCCTCTCTCCATCGGCTCTGCCGTGGTGGGTCTCATCGCCGCTGCATCTCGTATCGGCCCCGTTCTCTATCATTTCATAGCGAATACACGCGATGCGCCCTCTTCAGCCGCGCAGCTCTTCAGCGAAATGCAAGGCATAACCGCTGTGCTACAGCAGCTCCAGGCCTACCTCATTGACGCATCCGAGTCAAGTGCAGGGAGACGCGCAATGTTATCGCTACGCAACATTATGACCAGCCTGACGGCGTGCGTGACGACTTATTCGCGGCTCGAGAGACTGGTGGGCAAGTGCGTGGAAGAAGGGCAGTTAAAGCGCGTGAAGTGGTTGCTGCATGAACGTGAGATCTCGGAGCTAGCGCAGAAAGTCCAAGGCGAAAAGCTTAACCTAGTGTTCATGCTTACGATTCTGCAATGGTAGTTAACCTGTTCTCCTCAGGATGAATTGTGCTTACCATACATCCAGCGAGTCGCAGCGAGAGGCGGAAATGTCGATGCAGTTATTGAATCAGAATGTCGAGCGCCTCAATTCCAGCAACGAAGATATCAAGCATCGAATTGATACCTTCTCCATAGACCATGCATCACCAACACTGGGAAAATCTCCCGAAACCGATGCTACATGTGTCTCGCCTCTGCATGTGCCTGCATACGAGGTGGACTTGAGTGGATCACGGGTCTACAGGAGAGTACGCCCTCGAGCTTCCGTCTGGTCGGTTGGGAGCACCGATCGGGTCTCAATGGCGCTCTCCGTCTTCTCTAACTTAACAGTCGACGACGTGTCGAACGTATCTGTTCTATGTCTTCCGATTTGGAGCTCTGATATTTCCAATGCATCGCACTATCGATTTAGGCAGCAGGTCTCCAGTTTGACAGTCAAAGAACAAATAAATATAAAGCCGGTCCATGTTAGCAGGGCAAAAATGGATATCTCATCGTTAATCGCGGAAGTCGGCCACGAACCCGAATTTTCCAAGATTCTTTTCACTGCAGTAAGCACCACTTCATACACGTTACCGTTGCCAAAGTCCAAATACACGGGAATCGGACCCCCTTTCTTAGAGCACATAGAAGGAGAGGTGAGAAGATCCATCCGATTCTTCACGCGCCCTTTTGTCTAACGCCATTTTCTGATAGATGTTCGACGTTGTTGGCTTAGGGAACGGCTGGGATTGGTTGGTGCGAAGGCAGACTGATGGCATACTTGGTTTAATTCGGAGAATTGATCTGAGGCAGCTCGGCTTGGATGAGTTGGAGCAGGAGGTTAAGCAAAATTTAAGAACGCGCACTGAAAAATGGGTCGACCGGGTCCAGCTCCTACAAATGTCCGCACCTTGGGTTGTTCGGCGTACGAAACCATGGCATGGTCGAACGCGATACTCAGAATAGATTTAAATGCGTGAGTATTAAAATGTAAGGATATCTCATAAAACTACTCTTAAATCTAGCATATTTCCCTGGAGATGCGTAGTTCTAGGCTAGGGTTACAACCAAGGACAAAAGAAAGGCTCTGTGACGGTAAGTGGGACAGAACCTAAACCAGACGTCAAACCCATTGTCGTAACTTATTCAGCTACTGCTACCACCTTAGGTCGCTAGCTCAAAGGCCCTATGATCAGCCAATAACGATGCAAACCTTCACTTCATTTGATTCCGGGTCCGCGCAGCCGCCGTTTTCCATGCACTTCATACGTGTCGGATTTTTCAGAGGACATAACAGACTGAGTTGATGCACTTATTCTTTCTATGAATGAGCGAAGATATTCCCTTTCAATGCGATATGGAGGTTTACATGAGCTCACAAGTAATCGAATGCCAGGAAATTATAGCATGGTTATGATTTGCTATGTGCCTGCGCCTGGGGTACCAGGCCGCCCAAGCACTTCAATCTGTGTTTCATTGAGGTACCTCTATAAATGAGACCCTAGCGTAAGTCATTACGCCATGTCCCAATGTCCGAATAATTTTGGGCGATCACCCGATTTGATACGAGCTCGTCCGGCCATAGCCATGTAAGCCCACCACAAATTCAAGTCCAGCCCTTCCAATGTCCACCGTAGCGCGGTCTCAGCAGGAACTATCAGAAACCTTACAGCGTTTTGGGGGTTGCTCGCCGTAATCGTTGACGATGCGGTCGTACTGCTGAAGATCGGTCGTAAGACGCTGTCACTCCTCGTGTGCCGGTTGAATATTTAGCTTGGCAGCATGGAAAGCTTTCCGGCTAGCAACTATAGCAGCCTGTGCCGCTGTCTTCTTTTCCTCAGCTATAGCCAATGCCTTGAGTATATTGTCTCGCACCGGCTGGTATCCGACAGCTTTGTCGCCCACCTCTGAAGACTATGGAATAGTTAGCATGCCAAATATACCACCCTACTGGAGTGGACTCAAGGAAGAAGTACCTTTGACGTAGTATGCTGAGTGTCCTGGCCCTTCTCACACTCGGGCTCTCCCATGGTATCCTCCTCATGCTGTCGGTCTACCTCGCTCCTCACTGCGTAGTATTAGTGCCCTAAGATATCAAGATAGGGCTGCGCAAACAAACATACGGAGCTTGGCGAGCTTCTGTACGACAGCATCTCGCTTCTCCATGACAGCCTCTTGCTTCTCCTTGGGCAGATGCCAGTCATACGCTTTGAGAACGGCGAGGTGAAGATATTGTCCCCAGCCTCTTTCCGGATCGAACGATTCCATATAAAAAGTCTCTGCTATTGTGTCAGTAACTTAGCGATACTAAAATAATGGCAAAGGGAGGTTGCTTTCGTTTTCGCGCGCGAAAGTTGTATCATGCAAACATACCGGAGGACATGGTAGGAGAGCCGAGATGCGACTTGGAGTTTTCAGTCGTGCAGTCGCTCGACAAGTCGAAGCGGAGGTAGAAGCGGTCGACCGTGGAAGGAGGCAGACGGGGAGCCAGTAGCAATATATATGATTCCGGCGGTGGCTTAGCATGTGCGCCTAGAAGGTGATTGATATTCAACCAACCCGCCTTCACCTTAGGTCTAGCTACCTCGTTCTACCTTGGATCTACCTACCTCCCTTCACCTTGGCTTTCTTGTCTCTCGCACGCTATTAGAAAGCGCAATAACTCAGCAGCTAAGTCACCGCAAGACGATCAAGGCCTACAGTAGTTACCCAAGATGTTTCGTATATCTCCGTCATTCCGTCAGTCCGTTCTCTATCCCAATATAAGCTCCCTCCACCCAAGAACTTGCATCCCCTCCTTCCTCCATACCCGCAGCCCAATGCAGCCAACGACCTTCGATAAGTCCATCGACAAATGTAAACGCGTAAACGGTTCAAGAACCACCATTCGCACAGGATTCAGAGAGTCCCTCACTTCTTGACACTAGACTAGTTAAGTGAAGCTTGAACACATACTACGAGCCCGCTATTACAGGTCTAGCGCACCAATCCCCTGCTCTCCACCACGCTCACCACTGGACACAAAACTAGCGTATCTCTTCCCACTCACATCCCCAATCGTTTACCCAATACGGCCATATCTTCGAATCGAAACCAGTCATTTCATTGCCTCAAGCCCGCATCGGGGAAGCAGATATCAAGTGAGGGAGAAAAGAGTAGTCGATGAAGGAAAGCATTGTACAAATATTACAACTACACTACTTCCCACCAACAAAACAAAACGAACAACACTCAATGTACGACAGCATCCAGTTAAGACCATCCCAGATTCTCCCAAACCCCACGCTGAACCAACACCAAATCCAATTCCAAAAACGCCATCGCTACAATGCAGTAAAAACTTCCCACTTCCCACTTCCCCCAAAACAAAAGAAACCCCCTACAGCCAAACCAACCACCTTACCGTGCAGGCGCCATTGTCCTGTCGTCTGTTTTTAAGCGCGGCGTCGCCCATCCTCTGGTTCGTAACACTGCCCTTTGTTCTGTGGTCGTAACACTAAGCCCTTTCTAGACGTTACATAAGCTCATCTCTCACTCTTCACTACATGGATCTTTCTCGCACGAGTGCTCGTCTAGCAAACAGCCCCAAACACACACGCGACAAAGGCTCTGCACATTAATCACACCTCCGGCCATTGCGCTCCTCTCTAAATTTACTGCGGCGTAGTCATCGCAACGCATTGGAGGCCATGTATCAACTGGAGTTCAATCCGGCTTCTCTCCTGCATACACCCCTGCCACTCATCTCGCTTCAGCCTCGACGTTATTTCGCCACGTCTGGAAATGGTTGATTAGGCGCCCAGCTAACGCGACTTCATGTTAGCCTTTTTCAACGTTGCGAATTATTTTCCAGTGGTTTCAGCCCTATGGATCCACTCTTGAGCGGCATTACTGTTGGAACCTCCGGCTTTTGCTGCTGATGTTGATTTATCGGAGGGACAACGCGCAGTGGTATGCTCTCATGCAGAGCAGGCCAATGTTTCACCTACTGCTAAAAGACTGGGTGATTAGCCAGCATTGCGGTGCTAACATTACTCCGAGTATTTGGTGGCGCACGATCGTGGGACTAGTGCAAGCAACATTTGCGGCACAGTTGCTTAGCCGCCCGCTCTTTGCCTAGGTCATTGCGGGAACCCAAACAGTTGGAAATGCAGAGTACTTCTAGCTGTTTGCCCCTTGGTGAGAACAACCTCACTTCTTGAATATCGACGTCGGCGTTCGATCGGGCGTCAGCAATGGGGAACGACGTGTTCAATGGCTTCTGGGTCAATTGGGGTATGCTCTGCACCGTAAAGCTATTCTGGTGTGGTCCAACTAACTATTCGTAGAGCACGGAAGGATCGAAGGAGCGACCTTGACGCTGCCAATCTATCAAGGCCTAATTCTCGTGTCTTTCCTTACTCTCTTCGTACAATTCTCTGGCGCATGTTTCTGGCGAATCCTTTGCTTCATTATCCACCAGTTTCGGTCCACGCCAACCGCTCAAGACGGCCTCTTCCACCAGCAGCAAACCATCCTTCGGAACAGCGTCACGGCCCCAAATGCACTGTGGAACCTAGGTCGTATAACTGTGGCCTGGAGGGACAAAGTCAAGGCGCCGATCAAGAACTCGCTGCCGCTGCTCGCCGCCGCTTTGGCTCACATTGCTTTCTTTGGCGCAGCTGGTTTGCTAGCCTCACAGATCGCATCGACAACAGCAGGTATAGCCCTCGTCCAGAGCGGCGCCTGTGGGTTCGTAAAGGAGCTAGACAATGTCCGCGATGTCAACTCGATGACTTTGGACAAAGACAAGCTGTTCACGTTCAACGCGGAGATTCTGCTTGGTCGGTTAACGCTCACGAAAAGCGCTGCCTACGTACGTTCGTGCTACGCCGACCATGACAACACCAGGTCGACCGAATGCAACGTCTTTGTAAAGCCCCGCCTGGAGGGAGTCAATGCCTCGACCGTCTACAACGCGTCTTGCCCGTTTGGATCCAACGCCTGCGCGGGTCCAGCTGCGCGATTTGATTCGGGGCACGTGCACTCGAATGACGATCTCGGTATCAACTACTCGCGGCGGACTGAGGGCCTCTCCATGCGTAGGGTGACTACGTGTGCGCCTATTGTGAGCGAGAGATATGCGACCGACTGGATGCCTGACCTCCCGGAAAATTTCGGCAACAAAACGAACACGACCGTCAAATTCTATGAATTTGGTAAGGGGGATGTAGGATGTCGGGCGACTTGGTGGAACAGAACAACGCCCCTCACGACGTTTTGCGTTTCGCAGTACATGAAGGACTACTGGCAGCAGGCATATACTGTCGAGTAAGTCATTCTTTCCTACCAGAGGCATCCTTGTGCTAACTTTATGGAGAGCTAGCACTGTCTACCAAGACAACCAAGCTGCAAGCGACTTCGACCCGATTCCCGATTTCCAAGTTCCCAACGCCGACGTCACCCTCATATCCATCTATAACAAGGCTAGTTACACCGGCGAAAACGACGACCTGCTCTTTAATGCCAAGAACCCATCCAGCAAGAGTCCCGTATTCAGAACCGCGACCTCCGATCTCGCCGTCCTCGGGTGCCTCGAACAATACCAGACCTGCAATCCCGTCAACGGGAAATGCACGGAACTAGAGGGATTATACGGTGTCAAAAAAGCCGTGGACCAAGGTGATCTCGAGTTATCCCCGCGGCAAAACGCATCCCAGTTCATCATGTGGAAAGCCGCATGGAGCATGGCACTCCAATGGGCGTGCGAAATCCTAGCCGACAACGTCCTCCTGGCCCAAGACTGGGTCTTCACCGGCCAATCCACCACGTCCTCAACCCTGCTCTCTAACCAATGGGAATTCGAAGCCTATAACCTGCACAACCTCTCCCTGGCTGTCTTCCAGCGCCGCATCCACGAGTTCGCGTCCCCAGAACACTTCGAGATCCGGCCGGGCAACAACTCGCTCGAGCAGATCGACCGCCCGACGGACCCGAACCTGCTCAACCTCTGCGCGGTGCAAAAGACGCGCTCGTCGGACCACTACTCGCTCTCCGTCCTCGGCATGACCATCATCCTGGGCGTCGGCTCCCTCCTCATCCTCCTCGACTGGGTTTTCATCAAGCAGATCCTGTGGTTTCGCTCCTTTACGCACCACCGGCTGGCCAAGCAGGCGGATTGGACTGCGTCGGGGACCCTGCAGTTGCATCGGATGGCGATGGAGGCCAGGGGCGTGCTGGGCTGGAATACCCGCCATTACGAGGCGCCTGTGCTCGTGGGGAATGCGCGTGTGTTTAGGGGTGTGGCTGCCGAGGGCGAGCCCCTGTATCGCGTTGCGGGTATGAGTGGTAGCGGCGTGACTGAGTATAAGGGTGCGGGTGGGAGTTATAGTGTGGTTGGGGGTGAGATTGGGCATGAGGTTGGTGTTACGTATGATGGGGTTGAGCCGGAGAAGAAGTGTTAGGTCCGAGGGGTTGGGGCCCTGGGGTCGTTAGGAGCGGGGATGGTACCGATCGATGCTTGGGGGAGGGAGTATGCCGCGGTGAACGCTGATAACACTACCTACTGTACCAGCACTTGTTGGCCGCTGTCAGCGCGTCAAACTGCTGCTACGGAGAGTGTGAAAAATTGCTTTCCAAGAGCCACCCTGACCACACTCGACAGTCCTTCGAGGAACGAGTCGAGTTTTCATATCAAACGACCATAAGAAATAAGATCCTTGCCGAAAATTCAAGCTAAATGATGATTTGAATTGAACTCTCTAGCCCCTATTTGCTTCATAGTCTCTTTCCTTAGGTGGTTCGTGCCCTTCAATTGTAGCCAGCCAAGGTAGTCCATCCAACATGACTACCCTTTCCCAAGCCACCAATACATTCACAAGCAGAACTAAACAGTCTACTCCCCCATCAGTTCGGCGCCTGATACCCATCCACATCCGTACTATTACTCAACCCCTCAAACTCCCTAACCTTCTTCCCATACATGTCCAACTTATCATTAATAAGCGCGTACGCATCGGTGCCAACAACACATCTCAACGGTGGATCCTTCATGACGGCAAGGTCGTAAAACGCCTTGGCGCCCTTGGCAGGGTCCCCAGCCTGGGTCCCATGCCGCTTGCTCGCATTTTCCCTCGCGTCGATGTGGTCGTAGGCCGGGTGGTCGATTTCGCCGAATTGCATGCTGCGGCCGGCCCAGTCGGTGCGGAAGCCGCCGGGTTCGATGCACGTCAATTTGATGTTCCAGGAGGGCTTGAGTTCTTTGGAGAGGGCCTCGGTGAAGCCTTCCACGGCCCATTTGGAGGCGCAGTAGATAGTGTATGTTGGCACGCCTGGGGGGTGTTAGCTTTGGTCGACCGACCGACCTTGGAGGTCATGCTCTTCGGCTTTGAGAGCGGTGGAAAGAACGATGGGCTTACCGACTTGGCCGCCAATCGAGGTGACCTGCTGAATCACGCCGCCGGTTTTCAGATCCCGCATCACTTCCACGGCCTTGCGAGTGACATTGATCAGGCCGAAAAAATTGACCTCCATCTGGGTGCGGATCTGCGCGTCAGAGAGGGTTTCGAATGGGCCCGAGAGACCGTATCCGGCGTTGTTGACGACCACATCGACGCGCCTGAACTTTTTGATGGTTTCGTCGAAGGCTTTTGAAATGGAGTCTTGCTTTGTGACATCTAGGTCCAGGAACAGGCTGTTGTTTGAATTCGCCCCGTCGAATGAGAGCTTGGACGAGTCGCGGGCGGTGGCGACTACGTAGTCTCCATTCTTAAGGACGACTTTGACTAGCTCGGCGCCGAAGCCGGTGGAGGTGCCTGTGATTAGGAAGATGCGGGGTGCCATTGTGAGTGAAAAGGTAAAGAGATGGAGGATGGAATAGAGGTGATGGAATTGTAATAAGTATTTATACGTTTCTGGATCTCAGACCTTAGTACGCTCTTCATGTGGCTGCCAAGTCCGGTTTATCTCCGCTTGATGTCGTCAAAGGGACACCCTTCAGCATTACGTCAACAAAGCACCGAATTGGAACGTTGAGATGCCACTCCGAAGAGTTGATTTGTATGAAAACCTCTCGTTCGGATGCCACTTGTCAGTGATCAGGCTATTCGAGCCCGATGTAGTGCCGGGTGAGACTGGGATATTGCGGGCCATCCCGGTAGTGACGCAGGTGTCATCCGGAGATAAAGAGAGAAGTTGAGAGATGGAGTGAAGTGCAGCGAAGTGGATCAGCGTTTGGTGGGGGCTTTTCGGATGATAAGATGCGCTAGTCCTAGAATGGACGTAATGGGTCAGGCGCGTCGCGTCGAAAGCTTGGC
>MU005582.1:968212-1031602 GCA_010405425.1 Lentithecium fluviatile CBS 122367
CCCCCCCAAACCACCACCCTATCCTCTCGTCCTCTTTAGATACTTGCCCCAATCCGCCCGCATTCCCACCTCGCCCAACCCCACAACGCCATCCCCCTCACCCCACCCCTCCCACCTATCCAACCCATACAAATGCCGCATAGTAGGCCGCCCATGCGGACAAGACCACGGCTTATCCATACTCCCCATATGTCTCACAATGGCCTCCATCTGACCCTTCTTAAGAGATTTCCCAATCATAACGGAGCTCCTGCACGCGCGACTAGCCAGCAATCTGCGGACCTTGCTCGGCCTAGGGATATGACTGCATGTCAACGTGGACGACGAGGGCGGGTTGTCCAGGACTAGGGCGATGAGTTCTTCCAGGTCCTTGGGCGTGAAGGTGACTTCCTTGCTCATGGGCAGGGCGGTGAGTTTTGCGCGGCGGCCTACGGAGAGGGTGCCCGAGGTATCGAGGTCGACGAGGAAGCCGTTGGCCGTGAGGGCGTGTTCGTTTTCCAGCATGATTTCTTCTTCTACGGCGGTGAGTTCGAGGGGGTGGGGGTGCACTAGACGTTGCGAGACTAGGATGGTGCTGGCAGAGAGGCGTTCGAAGTTGTATTTTTCGTCCGAGGCATGCTGATCGATGATGAAGAGGTCTGGTGTGGGTGAGATGGGGGTTGGAGGGCGGACGGCGAGGATGAAGCCTAGGTTGAATTGTCCTATGATACGCATATTGTTGAAATCGGCTTTTGTTACGGTGAGCGAGAGACACTCCTCTGGGTCTTCTTGGTTGAGTTGGGTGCTGGAGGGAATGTTGGTGACGTCCTGGTTCGGTTCAGCATCTTCGAGAGCGGCCGTAAGCGTGCGGACGTGGGTGGCAATGGCGGCGGTGTCGATATCAATGACGCGTTCCAGATTGAGAGTCAAGTACTTTTTGTGTGAGATCTTAAAGAGCTTGCCTGCGCGCTTGAGGTTCATTTCCGTGGGTCTTGCGGCAGCTTCTTCTGCTTCGGCGATCATCGTCGCAATCTTGGCTTCTTCGCGGGTTTTCTTCTCGGACTCATCAATGTACTCGTCGTCTGAGTCATCGTCATCAACCTGGGGCGCAGGAACTGGTTCATCAAGTTCCAGTATATCCACGTCAACTGGTGGTTCAGGGGGGAGTAGGACACCCGATGAGATGTCGATATCGTCGGTTCTTGGTTCCTCGAGTTCTCTTGCGGAAATGCGCTTGTGGGGTGACGGAGAGCGAGCACGCACATCGGGCATGCTGTTATCCGGTTCACCCTCGCTTTCTTCCTCGTCCTCGCTTCCTTCGAGTTGGGTCCCAGGAGCCGTGAAACCGCGCAGACTCTTCATGAAGAGTTGCTTCTTAAGAGTCTGGCTAAGAGGCGTACCATTCAGTCCAAACTTCGGAGTGTATATTCTAGCTCGCTTCGATGAGCGTGATTCGCTACCACTTCCAATTGTGGATACTGTAGTGGTGTCTCCGATTGTTATTGTGGCCTGTTGTGCTGGTGTTCGCATTGGGCGCATCCGATCGAATGCATTTTGTATTGTGCTTGGCGAGAGGTGCTTCTGACGCGTCTGCTTGATTACTGGTATGCTTTCCTCCTCCTCAGCTTCCTCGGGGCCTGCAGACCTGGGAGAGCGGTCCGGCTCCGTGTGCTTCGCATGCTGAGACGCAATACGGGCATTGAAGTCTTGTACGGCTTTTGGAGGCTGCTTAACCTGAGGCGAATCGATGGACACGTCTCCTTCTGTTTGGAACAGTGGCGAAGGAGATCTTGTGCCGTGCCAATTTTCGAGATTTGTTGTATCTGGTGAAGGGCTTCGCAGTCTTACATTCGAATGAACGACCCTTGTTTCTGTGCCCTTGTCGTTTCCTGGAGAAATACTCCTCTTTCGTCGGACTGAAGGGGCGGCCGATCTTTCTTCCACATCTCTCCCAGCAAATCTCTCGATCAGACTGGCCTTGATGAACCCGGGCCGTGACGGAACCTCGGATGAAAAGGACGAGCCGGACCGCTCCACATACGTAGATGACAGCTTGTGTATTTCGGGCGGATGGGTGGGCACTTCCGGCTCTTCGTCTTCGGAGTCACTGCTATCGTGTTGTTGTATCACTGGCGGCTTGAACGCAGGCAGAGACGTTGTCTTCTTTCCCAAAAGTTGAGCCTGGGGGACGCTCTGATCATGATTCTGAAACAGATCCACAAGAGCTTCTTTCAAACTTTCCAGCAGCGCCGTCTGGTCATGCAACATAATAGTCCTTTTGTCCGGACTAACGTTGACATCGTACGCCTCCGTGTCTAGCTTGATGTCGGCGAACACAAAAGGCGACTGGGTGATATTGTACGATTTGTACACCTCGTTGAAGGCCTTTGCAACCTGAGGCAGGATGCAGGGCCGAGAGTTGACGAAGAACATCTGCCGGTCTGGTGTCTGTCGGCCTTCGCCGACAACAGGTCGAGACATGTGGCCGACAATATGCACAGCGCGAGAGCCTAGGTCTTCTTGCGTGCTCCAGTTTCGGGTACCCCGGGTGGCTCCAGGTCGATTCGACGGGTCCATCTCGAACTTGAGGTTGAGTGGGATGAGCGCTAGAAGCGTTTTCGTACCATAGACATTGGCAATGTTCTCTTTGGTGTTTGGGTTCGCGTTGGTCGAAAAGGCTACAGTCTTCTTCCTGTATATCGTCAGTATCCCACATATTGCAGCTATGGTCTGACCACCCACCCTTTCGGCATCTGATTGCTCACGCTGAACTTCACGCCGGTGCTAATACACGCATACGCATTCAGCAGCTGCAGCACCTTGTTATACTCCCTCTTAACCGTCTTCTCCAACTCCTTCCTTCTCACAGGCAAATTATAAAACAGCGACTCCACCACCACAGTCGTGCCCTGCTTCGCTGCCACCACGGATGTCCCTTTGAGCTTCCCCGACTGCTCGAACTCGAGCTTCGTACCTTTGGGGCCATCCGACGCCCGAGCAGTAATAATATGGAACTTGGAAAGCGCGCATAGCGAGGACAATGCTTCGCCGCGGAAGCCGAACGTCTTGAGGGATGAGAGGTCGTCGTAGGTAGAGAGCTTGGAGGTGTAGTGCTTGAGCGCTATGGTGTCGTAGTCGTCGGGGGAGATGCCGGAGCCGTTGTCCTGCACTTCGATGACATCTAGGCCATTGTTCTTGAAGCGCACCTCTACAGAGACTTGTTAGCAGTCATGCATCACGGCAGGGCGGGGTACAGTATACCGATGGAGGTAGCGCCAGCGTCGATGCTGTTCTCGACGAGCTCTTTGCACACAGACTGGAGGTCGACGATAACCTGACCAGACTGGATCTGATGGACGGAGCGGCCCTCGATGGGCTTGATAGTAGCCATATCAGCCCATGCCCATGATCGTAGAACGGGCAGGTGATGACGCGACGACGCGACCGAGGTTGACGCGTGTCGGGCCGTTCGCTTAGCACCCCAGACATGGTCTAGCTTGCTCAACACCACGACGTTTACTATCGAGAATGCAAGCAGGCGTCAAATGCAGGCGTATACAACGTTACAACGTTCCAAAGCATTGCGCGGCGAGCAGTCCGCGATGAAACGGTCTGATGTGAACGCCTCATACAGTGAGGTTGTTTATCCCCTCAAATTAGACAAAGACGAGCAGCCACGCACATCACTCAATGATACGCCCGGTACTCTAAATCAAACATCCAGTACTCTCAACTAGGAGCCCAGGGATCTTTTAAACTCGCTGCATATCGCTCCCTGATGCGCTGGATCTGCACCGCTTTCGAAGCCATGCTCATTAGCTTAGCTTCCTCTCCTTTCGGCGTGCTCCATAGAAACGGCTTGGGCGCAGTGCTTCTCACCGTCATCAAATCGATCCACAACTGGCGAGCGTGTTACTCTGTTGGCATGCGTTGGTAGAGCCGCTCGGTTTCGTGGAAGTCGTTAAGGGACACGTGGTTGGCGTCGGCGTACAGTGTGTTTCGGAAATAAAGCCCCCGGTGTTCTAACATAACCGTAGCCGAGAATCTCGACCCATTCCGCGCGCTCGGGGAGGGTTATGAAGATGACGAGTAACGCGGCGGCCTCGTCTGTTAGAATGTTTCGCTTGGCTCTTCTGTGGCCTGCTGTGCTCCACTCACGCCGTTCCCATAGTTCTGGGGCGTGGTTGATGTGCATCTCGTTGAGTAAGTCGATGGCGGTGTCCTGGCGTTGGCAATGGGGAGCACTGGCGAATGTGAGAAGAGTATTGGCGATGCGGGTGACCGTGTTCTCAGAATGCTCCAGCCCGGCGGGAGTCGAAGATAGCAATGTCGGTAGGGGATGGTGGCGGGACGACACAAAACACCCTAATCACATGTAACTTATCGTGACCATGGTGGAGGATGGCAGTCGAGGGAGGTGTAGATGGGCGGGCGGTGGGCCTTATACCTGGGCATGGTAGGTTGGAGTGTCTGAGCAGCGTAGGCGGGTTCGGGTCAAAGAACGGTCGGGCAGGTGGGGCGGCGTCAGACACACTAAAAGGCTCGCACGGCCACGTGGCTCATCTTAGTCTACTGAGTAGCGTAGGATGAGGATCATTACATATTTACATCATAGTGTGGACTCTCTGGATCCGCCGCACCACAGCTTTGGCCAACCTTGCAACTAGATTCAACGAACATGCGTCATCACGGAGACGTGCCCAGATGGCCAGACGGCGATCCCGATCTATCGATTACCTATCTTTTATGCAGCACCGATAGGAAATTTGTGACGGTTTCTCGAGCGTAGGTCACAGCGGAAGAGGTGGAGGAACACTCTTCTTCTTTAGAGAGCTAATCGAAGAGGCGGCCTTTGTACCCCTCTTCTCGTCCGGAACCTCCGGATGCGGAACATAGCTTGAAACATCCGGCGTTCTACCTATAGGACCACACCCGTCACAGGATTTCAACCTGCACCACTGGCAATGGGGTGGAGACCGGACACGCCCAGGCGATGTCGAACGAGCCGCGCACGAACTACATGATGCTTTCGCAGGCACTATGACTTTACTGAATCAACCTAGCCAGCACACCTTCATGCGAAACGGCACTAGGACTACCATCGACCTCGGTTTCGCAAGCCCCGACCTGGCGAAGCGAGTAAAGCGTTGGCGCCGTTGCCTAGAGCTGCAGACCACGCAAGACAATCATCTCTTTATCGAGACTGTATTCAACATCAGCGCCAAGAAGGAACACATTGTGAGAAGAGCGTGGCATCGTCTAGACATAGAAAAGCTCCGTGAAGTGCTTCGCCGGGAACTCAGGGAGCTCGGTCTCCCGGATCTTAAGACCAAGGCTGATATCGACAAGTAAGTCTCCTCGATCCTCTCTTCCTCCTTCTGCCGGCCCTTGCCGACTGAGATAGGTACGTGGATGCGCTGGTACGTATCCCCCAACAAGCCCAAGAGGATTGCGTTCCACCTCGTAGCCCCGGCTGCCCACAAACGTAAGTCCCCATGACGAGCGAGATCAAGAAGGCCATCTCGAAGAGGAATAAGGCGCGTAGGCTATATCAAAAACACTACAAGGCGATGCTATTTGGAGACTATGAGGAAGAGTTGGACGAAGAGGAGTTGCTGGCGGAGATGGAAATGGAAGCGTATGAGACAAACAAGGATGACGAAGATGGATGTGATGGTCTTGGTTAGGATGTTAGTAATTATTATGAGGGAAACGGGAGCATATGGGCCAATGGCATTTTCTTTTGATGGAAACGTTAGGGTACAGTCTCGCCCCCTACGCGCTCTGTGATAGATTAAATGACTGACATGTTTGTAGTAACACTCATCCGAATTCGGAAACATCGCGACCATCTACAAGACAGAGCGCTGACGCTCCAGTAGTGACGAAGTGGGATGAAGATCTGAGTGACGATGAAACCGATGATGACGACGATGATGTCGCTTATCAGTTTCTCAAGGAACTCGGATCTGACTTCGCTCGTCATGAGAAGGAGGTCCCGAGGCTTGTGCGCTACAAGAGCAGAAAGCCCTGGCGCCTCCTCCTCGACCGGGCTGTAGACGATATTTATAAATTCTCAAGGTGGGCGAAGCAGGACGGGTAAATACGGAACCCACCCCAACTTCCTGAGCTTACGTGGAACCACATGCCGATGAGCTCTCCACAGTCAAAGGTACGATGTCTTCTCGACCACTGGTACCCTCGTCCGAAACGTCATCGCAATTGCCGTAGCCATAAGAGCACGACCGGCGGCACTCAGAAGCCCCCCGCCCGAATCACATCCTACCATTGACGAATCTTCGTGCCCACCGTGTCTACTCGACGGCGAATTGCGGAAGGCATTCTCCCTGATGAAGAAGCGAGGAAGCCCCGGCGTCAATGATGTTTCGAACCAGTACCCGAACATTTGTCCGGAAGAGCTGATGTCATATCTGACTCACCTGTTCAACGCTTGTCTCGCGCACAGATATCACCCCAAGGCGTTCAAGGAGTCCATTACTGTCGCGGTACCCAAGCCCTACAAGGCTGGGAGTCCATACACTGAACCGGGTAGCTGGCGGCCCATCGCTTTGCTCCCGTGCCTTGGGAAGCTGCTAGAAGCTATCGTCACACGACGCATTCTCGCCCTTGCCATATAGTACGACCTTTTACCCAAAATTCAGATCGGTACAGCGAAGCAATCGACCACCACAGCACTCAAGTATATCATCGAGATCGTGCGTGAAGCTGGACATCGGGGCCGAGTAGTGAGCATACTTGGCTTGGACATTTCCAGAGCGTTCAATCGCACCAACCATAGAAAGTTGATTAGCATCCTAGGTGCTAAGGGTCTGCCGGATTGGCTGGTTGCTTTCTTGGGGTCAGTACTAGCTTACCAGCGGACGAAGATCAAGATTCCAGGCTACCTGTCCGACTTCGACCTTCAACAAGGCATTCCGCAGGGTAGCCCTTTGTCATCTGTCCTGTTCGCTTTCTTCGCCTCGCCTCTCCTCGAAGTTGCACCAGGAAGCGTGGGGGAGTCTGATACCGAATTTGTCTTCAGAATGGGCTACGTTGACGATACGTATCTGTCACGTATAGTGGAAGCTTGAGGAACTGCATTGATTCTCGAGAGTTGATCGAAGGGGCGGCTCTTGTACCCCTCTCTCGTCAGGAACTTCCGGATACGGAACTCTTCTTAAAACGCCCGGCGTCCTACATATAGGAATACAACCGTTACAGTATCTCATTGCAGTGTCCGACAGCATCACCAGAAATAACAAGCTCCTCGAAAACGCGCACGAGCAATGCCTAGACTGGGCAAACGAACACGGCACCGAATTCAATCCGAAGAAATACACCGTCATTCACTTCGCCAAACCGAGGGTGCTCAAGAAACACGGAAAGAAACGCCCCCATATCGACGGCTTGAGGAAAGACTGTGTCACCTCGAAGCTTGAGATTCTTGGCGTTACTTTGCAGAGCAATCTCAAATGGAAGACGCACGTGGACAACGTCCGGAAGAAGGTCTGCGGTATCACTCGCGCTTTTCGCAAGGTCGCGTCGTCGACCCATGGCGTCCGCCAAAACTTTAAGCAACGTCTTTATCTCTCAACCGCTCGAACAGTCCTGAACTACGCCTGCGCTGCTTGGTATTGTCCCCGGGGTTAACGTCCAATGGCGAGCGCCTGCGCTCCCAGAATCGTACCTTGACGCCCTCAAGACCCAACAGAACACATTCTTCCGCATTATTCTCGGCGGGCTACTTCATAACCGCCGTTCTGTCCTTCGCAAAGAGTCATACATCGAAACACTTGCCGTCCACCTCGACCAGACAAGCCTTTTGACTCGAGCGCGACTCCTTGCCACCGAAGTCTGGGACACTATCGTGAATGCCAGAAATGCTATCAAAGCAGCCTACTGCCGCCCGGAGCATCAAAGCAAGATACCAAATCAGTAAGCGGAGCTTGAACGAGTGCGACGTTTCTGGGAGGAGGTCTGTCAGGACGCAACGCCGGAACAGTGGAGCTCCCCGACGAAGCGCAACAACGTACTGAAGCGCGCCGCTCGGGATTGGTTGCCGGTTGTACCGCTGATCGTAGGAGCCGTTGGATAACTGGAACTCCCGTCGCCCGTAGTCTTCTTATGCCGCCGTCTCAGAGTCATCGTGCCTCAAACCAGTTGTCGCAAAAGGTGAAAAGACTGTCAGCCTGTTCGTGAAGTGAAGTGAAAGTTTTAGCTGTGTGCAGTGTACACGCGGTCCGTTGCGAATTTTCAGGCGGACCAGGCTGGCAGTACCGGTAGAGTCATTGATGCCTACCATGGTTGAGGCCAGCGAGTTTGGAAAGCAACGTTGGAAAGTTGAGACCGACGAAAGATTTTTGTTTAGTAACTTGTGTAAGAGCGAGTTCCTGCTCATTTTTAAAAATCTTCCGCGAGGTACCTGCTGATGCAAAGAAACTCACAAATGTCGTGCGTACGTGATGGGCATGAGGGGATTGTCCCTGCAACACTCCGCTAGTTTACGCTGACCAAGCAAATCATCTAATGTCTTGCACCGCTTCTACTATTCAACTGGCACACAAATGCCCTCCATCCAATCATGGCCAAAGCCTGGACTCCTGTCCGCCTCCTTTTCCTCCTCCCTCCATCCCATCTCCCCGTCCCCGTCCCCAGCAAAAAAGACCCCTTAGACTCGCCCACCGTATTCCGCGACGACCCGTCCCACCACCGCGTGTTCATTGTCAAGCACGGACGAGGCGTTTCGGAGACTGAGGGCCAAATCTACATTTTCCCGGACGCCATGCAAACGCCTCCTTAACGGTGCCGCGTCTGTATGCAATGTAGCGCATACCATCTTCCGGCCATCTCTGTCTCGTGATGCAGCGCGTCCCGGGCGAGGACTTGGAATCCGTGTGGCCGACACTCACGAATGACGACAAGGCCACCGTCTGCGCAAAATTGAAGGCGGGCATTGATTATTTACGTTCGATCCCATCGCAAGGGTTTTACGGTGGCGTTGGCGCAACTAAGCGTTCTTATCACTTGTTCTGGGATCCGCAAGGAAGCAGAGACATCTGCGGCCCTTTTCAGAATAGCGATGAATTCAATGCGGCGCTTGCCAAGAAGTTGAGAAAAATATATGCAGGAACCCGAGTTTGTATCGACGCCAAGGCCAGATTCTATGAGAAGCACTTGGGTACGATGCTTGGTGTGTCCGCCCCGGTATTCTCGCACTCGGACCTTCAGCGCAAGAACATCCTTATTGACAAGGTTGGAGACTCGGTGGAGGTGGCTATCATTGATTGGGAAACCGCGGGCTGGTATCCGAGCTACTGGGAGTATGCAATCGAGTTCTGCTCTTTACAATGGATTGACGACTGGCCCCAGTGCTTCGAACAGATCTTGGAGCCGTGGCCGAGGGAGGCTGTGGCAATGCGGGTTTTGTATCAAGACCTCTGGTTCTGAAAGGATAGACTTTCTATTCGATGCTACGGTTACGACTGGCCAGACAAAACCGTAAAGAACCAGACGCGAAGCGGTAAAAATATAACGACAAAGCTTGCCCAAGTCTCCACTACGCGAGCCATCCATTCCACAGTGCCAATAGCAATCAATCAGCGCCACGAAAACGTCTCGATCAATCTTGGCCTCCCCTAGGCGCCCCGTGCCGTCCATTGCGGCACAGCGTCCCGACTGAAACGAGGCTACATCTCCAGCTAGGCAAAATGGTATCCACTTTGAGAGGACTTCGCCACGTAATGAGTCACTACTTCCTCGCTCTATATTTTCACGGCGTCAATCGAGACGTAGCAGCTGGTAATGAATTCGCACGCCTCGGTATGAAGATGATAACCAAATCAACATGGTAAATTAATTAGCTGGGCATAGTTAAATTGTTCACGACCAGAATAATAAGAGTTGTTTTCAACGTGTTCTCAAGCTGACAATATAGTACGTTTACTCTTACACTGTAGTCCACGCCACTATTAGCACGAAGGGCGCAACAGTCCAGAACACAACCCAGCCCACCAAAACCCATCTAGAATCAAACGCACAATTCGACTCTGGATCCAGGCCAACCACACAGCCGCTATCAGCCTCCAATGCTATCTTAAGACTCATCCCCAGCCTCACTCATGAGCGGCCCCATTCACAACAGTAGCCAGTAGCAGTATAAAACATTCCTACCTTGCTCGTCCCAACACCAGAAGCCATACTACGCCCTCCCAGCCCAGCCCAGCCCAGAAATCTTTTTCCGCTGGTAGCAGGGACGATGGAACTAACAGGTGTTCAACAACAGGACAAGGCTGCTGAAAAGGGTAGGTGCGGTATAGTCTAAAATCCCAATATTTTAGCCAGTATACATAAGAAATGATGAGCCTACCTCCTCTTTCCTCCCACCACCCTCCCATACCCCGCCCCCTCCTAACCCTACCTCTCTCTCCCTATCCCCACACCACCACCACCTACCCACCCATCCCTTCCCCCTAGCCCAGCAAAAGCCAAACCCGCTTCCCATACCCATGTCAACTCTACCTCATCCAAAAACCCAAGTCCAAATCACACAGGCAAGTCGAATTTCAATAAAAAGTACGGACGGAAGAGTGCGTAGGTAGGGATAAGCTCGACGAGATGCAAGGCCAAGATAAAAGCCCTCATGTTACTTTACCCATTCCCATTCCCATTCTGTTCCCATTTCGGTTCCCATTCCCAAACACCCAGGTATTGCACCCCAACCCAAGCCCAACGCCAGTTCCCAGCACGCACATAGAAAAAAAAAAGGCAAAAGTCCGCTAATGCCCCAGCCCCTGCTGCACCTGACTAACAGTCCCCATCCCCCCCACGCCCCCCCACTCACTCTCATCATCGCTCCCAACATCCGTCCAACTTGACGGCGTCAACACGCCATGCGCGCCGCCCTCGCCCAGCTCGCTGAACCCAGCCTCGGAGAACCCAGCCTCGGTGAAGCCGCTCTCGGAAAAGACTTCGGAGCGGGCGTCGTGGTCGCTGTCGTTCTGCATGCTCAGGAGGGCGATGTCGTCGGCGTGGCTGCCGACCACTGAGGCGCCCGTGTGCGCCGAGTGCGCTGAGTGTTCGGAGCGCGGGGTTAGCGTGCCGGTGGAGAGGTGCTCGGCTTCATCTTCGAAGTGGTGGGATGCGGAGGAGGCGAAGGAGTAGAAGGATTGCGCGGCTTGGTCGGCGTCAGCATCGGTGGCGGTGGAGTTGGAGGAGACGAGGGCAGGGACGGAGGCTTCGGACTGCGGGATGGATGCTGTTTGTGGGTTTTCGGCTTCGTCGGGGTGCAGGTAGACGGTTTCAGGTGTCAAGTCGATGAGTTGGGCGGCGTTGGGTTGCGAGACGGGGACCAGGGCGTCACCTTCAAGTGTAGCGGTGCTCTCGCGGGTACCAGGCTCAGTGTAGATGAAAGGCTTGGGTGATGGGGCTTCCTCCTCGTCGCGGTCGAAGAGGACGTTGTCGTCAGAGAAGGGATTCGCCACGGCCGCCCCCGCCGCAGCGCCAGCAGCGAAACCAGCGGCGCCACGCTTCCTGAGCCCGTCGGTCGGCGTATCGGTGCCAGTAGCCTTGTGTGCATTCGCATCGTCCGTCCTCAGCATCCCATCACTCCCCACAAGCTCGTCGAAGCTCCGCTCACTCGCACTCGTGGTCCTCCTCCCCCGCCTCTCCGCCCTCTCCACATCCTCCCTCCCAATCCGCGCCAACTCATCCAGATCCACCGCAACGCCCTCCTCCCTCGCCCGTCGAATCAACTCGTTCCGATTCCGCCTGACGAGCTCCTCGCGCTTCCTCTTACGCAGCTCAAAGTCATCAGACGACTCGGAAGAGCGGCGGGGCTGTATCTCGTCGCCGAGAGAGTGCAGGGCGACGGCGATCTTGCGGCGGGACTGGTCGACCCACTGGCGGACCTGGGGCGACTCGTAGATGGCGATGCCGGCGGCAACGAGGACCGAGGCGGCGATTATGAGGCCTGTTTGCAGCGGGTGGTTAGGGCGGCGTTGCGGCGGGGTATGGGGAGAGGACGAGCGAGGAGCGCCGGGTCCTGCGAGCAGGTTGGCATTTAGAAGGATACATTGCAGAAAGGTACATTGTGAGGGGAGACGGGGCTTTGTAGCGGAAGCGTAGTGTGTGCAGTGCAGTGGGCACGGCAGCGAAGTGCAGGAAGCTCAGCTCACCTTTGGCTAGTGGCGCGGGCATGACGGCGGTACTGCTCCGCTATGGAGTGCTCAACAATAGGTTACGGTTGTGTGTGTGCGTCGGTGTTGAGGAGAATAGCAAGCAAGTGATTCGGTGCAAAGTTATAGGAATTACTGCAGCCTGGCGGCGTGCAAGAAGGGAAAGAAGGCGCGTCGAGGCAGTGTCGTCGTCGTAAGTGGGTTCCGCCACCGAGCCACCGACTCCCAAAGTCCGGGCGCTTTGGTGGGGTCGCCTCGCCGCGTTCCGCGGTTGCGCCACGCCAGTGCAGGGAAACGATCGGCCTTGCGAGCTCTGGGTAAATGGTCCACGCCGCATTTGGCAGACACCGCCGTAAATTCTTAGCATATCTGACCGCCCAGATCCCCTCCTCTATATACCCTGCACGAACGCCATGCGAATTCCATATCTATGTGTTCCCAAACGCTCCAAAATATGCAATACGAAACGCTTGCGCAAGCACCGCTCAGGCATCACGGTGCCGCTCGTGTTCCTCCTCGGCCCTCCTCTTGACCACGTGCTCATGTCTGATTCCCCAAAAGCACGCAAGAATGCCCAAAGCACTCGATACTAGTGTCACATAGTACGCTGTCCGGTAGCAGATCAGTCCCTCATCGCAGTTCCGCTCGCCGCTGCGCTGGACCTCGGAATGCGAGTCGTACACTGCACCGTAGAAGAGATTGAAAATGTTGCCGCTGATCACGGGCGCTAGCGTCATAAAGCCCCAGTTCACTGCAAAGCCATCTGGGCCAAATGCGTCGACGACGAGCGCTGGGAAGACACCGAAGAGGATGCCGTAAGCGAGACCGCAAAGCCCGGATACGGCCCACAGGTGGTTTGGGTTCTCGATGCGGATAGCGCAAATTTGAGCGAGCATGAACACGGTCGCTGAGACGGCGGCGCACCAGAATCGCGACATTTGCAGCCTCTTTACAATTACGTCCGAGCCGATACCGGATGACAAGCGTCCCAGGAAGGAGCAGAGCGAGATGATCGACACGTGCCACAGCTGGCGGTGCGCAACAAAGTCCTTGTTGGCGGAGTCGTCCCAGTGGTTCCAGAGCGCTTGGACATCGTGACCGATGTTGCTGGTTCCTATTAGCCCATGAACTGACTTGGATCCTAATAACCAACTTACTTTATAGTCATCAGCCCAACACCCGTCAGAAGGCCCATGAGTATCCACAGCTGCCAGAATTCAACCTTGTACAGCAAGGCCAATCCAGTAACATCTAGACAATGTGAGCGATTCGTCTTCGTGCTTACGGCATCGTCCTCCGGCAGGATATCGCCCGGTCCAGAGAGCAGGGAAGAGGTTTCGTCTGAGTCGCCATCCTGTTCGTCATTGACTATAATAATGTCGTTGGCAACTGACAAGATGCGACTGACAGGGGCATAAGGGTGCAACGACTGGGGGAAAGTGTGGTGCTTACTAGACTCGATCTGCGGCAACGATGAGCTCGTTTTGCTGCCGTTCGACTTTGTGCGGTGGAGGAGATTGGAGTCTCTCCTGTTGCGATCGCTGGTAGGGAGAACGGCGTAGCCTGCTCCTGTCTTGTGGTCGACGACGTGTAGGAACGGTAATGCTGCTAATACGAGCATAGAAGTACCAAAGGATAGGAAGAGCAGCAACGCGGACGTGTCGCCGGGGAACGCAATACCGGCAATGAGGGTATAAAAGAAGGCGCTCAGCCCAAAAGCTGCAAGGGGAAAGGCCGATGCCGTCCCGCGGTGCGTCGGCCAGTTGAGGGTTGCTGTCGGACGTCAGGGCCTTAGGTCTTTTAGAGGGTCTTTGGACGGACCTGTCTTGAGAGCGCCCTGAAAGGCAGCGCAGCTCCCTACACCCGAAATGAACGAACAGAACGAGATCAACGCTACACTCATCGATCCAACGCCTCGATCATAGGCTTCCACATGTCAGCCTCGTTCCTTGACTCTTCCGGCTGAGACATACCAAGTCGAATTGGATAGTATCCCGCCAGCAGACATATCATGCCAATCAACCCTGCTAGACGCGGGCTCTTCCTATCCGTGATTATGCCCATTGGTATGCCCGAAGCGTACATGCCGAGGTTTGCGGCCGTTCCCTGAGACTGTAAGCCGCGGGCGATAAGCGATCGGGCGGTGACGGTACAATGACATTGCTCTGCGTTGCAGACAGTTGCAGCTTGTCGGCAAACTGTGGTGCCCATGCTGAATAGGCATACTGCCGGACATTAGCATCTGATAGTGGTTCGGAGGGGTGATGGCGCACATTCGTCCCGCAAGCAAGCGCGATCAGAGTGGCAGCGACGACGGACACAATCCGCGTCTTCCTATGTGTTGTGACCTCGGCGACAGCCATACTGGCTCAGTGGGCGAGGAGTCTGTCACGGCCACCGCGATAACATCGAGTACGTGAGGGATGCGTGACGTGGGTCCGTATCGGCAGTTCTGGGCCGAGATACGAGATGCACTTGGCGAATGGGAAGTGAGAACGGTGGAGAACAGTATGCAATGGAGAGCACGACAGGGAGTGACACGAACAGCTACGACACGCACGCTTGGAAGAATAATTAGCACACAGAAGCAAAGGTCGAGGCTGAGAGGCTGAGGATGCGATGCCAAATGGAGATAAGCCCGCCAAGACATGGCGCGGCCAAGCGCGAGGCGCAAAGTGAACGTCACCGGGCGTCTACACACCACGGCTCTGCAAACACCACCACGTCAACATCGCAACCATGGGCGCCGCATTATCCATACCCTTCCTGGCCCTCCCGAGTGTCGGCACAGTACGTATACTTCTCCGAGACATGATGTGTGACCAGCGCTAACCCCCGCAGCTCTGGGGAGTTGCCGCCTCGTGCTGTGGAGCGGCGACATGCAGCGCCGTCTGCAGCTCGTGCGGAAAGTGTGGGAACAGGTGCGCAGTATCCTGAAGCAAGTCGCGCATCCGCTGACGGCAACAGTATCGCTACCCGTATCGCGTACGCCCTCATCCTCCTCGTCAACTCGATCGTCTCATGGATCATGCTCACGGACTGGGCCATGAAGAAGCTCTCGCATCTCACGCTCGACTACGTTGACATCAAGTGCCACGGCGAGCAGTGCTACGGCTACGTCGCGGTCCAGCGCATCAACTTTGCCCTCGGCTTCTTCCACATCATCATGGCCCTGATGCTCATCGGCGTGCGGAACTCCAAGGACGGCCGCGCGCCCATTCAGAATGCCTTCTGGGGCCCCAAGATTATCGCTTGGCTCGGCATGATTGTCCTTACCTTCTTCGTCCCGAACTCGTTCTTCATCGTGTGGGGTAACTACTTTGCGATGATCGGCGCCTGCCTGTTCCTGCTCATTGGCCTCATCTTGCTGGTTGATCTGGCGCACAACTGGGCCGAGTATTGTCAGGAGAAGATCGAAGTTACCGAGTCCCGCATCTGGACTGGCATGCTGGTTGGATCTGCGCTATTCATGTACCTGTCGTCGTTCGCCATGACGATTGTCATGTACATTTACTTTGCGAAGAGCGGATGCGGCATGAACCAGGCAGCGATCACGGTACGTATCCCGGCCCTGTTAAGACGAACCCCTCTCATGTATCCAGATCAACCTCCTCATGCTCCTCATCTCCTCCGTCATCTCGATCCACCCGGCAGTCCAAAACGTCAACCCCCGCGCCGGCCTCGCCCAATCCGCCATCGTAGCCATCTACTGCACCTACCTCACCATGTCGGCCGTGGGCATGGAACCCGACGACCACCAATGCAACCCGCTCATCCGCGCCCGCGGCACCCGCAAAGCAACCGTCATCATTGGTGCCATCGTCACCTTCATAACCGTCGCCTATACGACCACCCGTGCCGCAACCTACGGCCTCGCCCTCGGCGCCCAAGGAAACTCGTACGGCAACGGCTACGCCCAAGTCGGCAGCGAAGACTACGAACACGGCCTCGTGACCCAACAACCCGAATCCCGCCGCGAAATGCGCCAAGCCGCCCTCCGCGCCGCCGTCGAAAGCGGGTCCCTCCCCGCCTCTGCCCTCGACGACTCGGACAGCGACGACGAGGATGACTCGCCGTCTAGCAAGAACCCGCGCGACGACGAGCGCAACGCCACCCAGTACAACTACTCCCTCTTCCACATTATTTTCTTCCTAAGCACTGCGTGGGTGGCTACCCTGCTTACTACTAATTTCGACGAGAAGGATATGCAGAATGATTTTGTGCCTGTGGGGAGGACGTATTGGGCTAGTTGGGCGAAGATTGTTAGTGCGTGGGTTTGCTATGGGATTTATACTTGGAGTTTGGTCGCGCCGCTTGTGCTGCCGGATCGGTTTGATTATTGAGGTTGTGAGGGGAGCGGGATAGGCGGGGGAAAGGTGGGATCGGGGAAGAAGGGTGAGGGTGGGGTGTTGCTGGGAAGATTGATTGCATGGGCTGGGAGTTGGGAATGTAACTGGACCTGGGCATTGTGTAATATACTGGTCGCATGGTTCTTTCTTTTTTTTTTTTTTGTATTTTATTTTATAACAAGGCTTTGCACTTTTTGCGTCGAGGTGCCTAGTTGCATTGCACTTTTTGATTTGAGCGTTTTACGCGACCGGAAAGATGGCCACTCGACGTTACAACAAGGCTTTCCGAGCTGCTGTTGACGGCCTCTCTGGATGCATGATTGGTGTTGCGTGATGCTTCGGCTACTCTTCGCGTCGTCGAGTCGTCGGGGCTGGGGCAGTCGGCGAAGCACAGCGACTCCCGCGTCGCCGGATGTGCCGTCTCGTCCCCGACCTTTCACACTCCGTCTGAACTAAACGAGTTGTGAGGCGGCTTCGAGGTGCATGATTCCGTCCGGGAAGAGATCTGGCTGGCGATTGTCAGGATGGAATGGACCGCTGCATGGCAAGGCTGCATCATCGAGTTTAACATCGGCCTCGTGTTCCATGGACTTTTTGTCGGGGGATGCGGCGCCGCTTAGCTTCGTCTGGGCAGCAGGCCGGGCGTCTTGTTCCCGTGATCTTGTTTACCTAGGTTGGGTGGCGTGGACGTTTCGTCGAGCCGAATCGAGGCCGGGTTGCTGGGAGCGTACGGCTAGTTCGCTCTCTTGGGATCGCAGTGGCCCGGCCGACGTTCACGGTCCATGCGTCGACGGTGTATGTTGCCGTGGTATGGTGGTTTTTCACCTGGTATAATCCATCTGAGAACTTTTGGGTTGATTTTAGCGCTTTGAAGCGCCTCATCCATTCGAGGCAGGGCTTGGAGATGCTTTGGGCTTGGGCTTGTTCTTTGAGCCCTTTGGGCGGCCACGCTTGCGGGGGGTAGGCGAGGGAATGCTTGGCTTGTCTGGGGATCCTGGGGGTCGGCCTCGGGGTGTTTTGGTGGGTGGTGGGGTTGTGGTGAGGATTGGCTTTGGCTTTGCGGTCGTTTTGGCTTTCGTTTGCGCGGATGACTTTGCCTTCGTCCTCGCCAGAGCCTTTGGTGCAGTTGCGGTGGTGGAGGTCTTCTTGGTGGGTCTCTTCGTTGCTGCTACGGATATCTTGGGTTTATTCTTCGCCCCGGGAGACCTCCCGGGTCCTCTCCTGGGCGCAAACTCCCTCGAATCATGCGAAATGATATCCATCAGCTTGATCGTCTCCTGATCCAGGCCCTCTCTTTCAGGGAAAATTGGGGATCCCATCCACGTCAATTGGATATCCTTCTTCGCCCCGGCAATCCGAAACTTCTCCGGTACTCGTTTCCTCCTCTTCCTCTTCCCGTTGATAATCGGAGGCAAATCCTCCTCCTCCAGACCTTCCTCGGCACCAGCCAGCAAAACAAGCGGCGTATACCTCACCGTAACCCCCACGCCCTCCAACCCCCTCGCCTGCGCCGCCGCATTCCAGAGACACTGCTCGATCGTCCCGCGGCGCGAAATCTTGATGAACCCCAGCGGCCACCGACTGCTCCCCAGACTCTCCAGCACCCCTCTACTCGCATTCTGCGTCGTAACCAACAACCCCAAAACATCCTTGTTCCGCCACTTCGCCGGCGTCCCCTGGAACGAGCCCTCCAGCTCCCGTATATGCGCGGGATTGCACACCGAGTCCAGACTCTTGCACTGCACCACCACGGGCAACGGCTCGCGCAACGTTGGCAGCACCCAATGCCCTAGTAGATCGATGCCGCGGTCCGCCCGCCCGCCCGTACGGAACAAGGAGAAGCCGAGCCGCAGAAGCGACTCCGAGACTATGTATTCGTAGTGCGTGCCGACGTAGACGGTGCTGCGCCGGTCCATCTTTTGGCGCGACGCATATTCGAGGAAGGAGGTGAGGGAGTTGTGGTGCGGCGAGCCGGGGGCGACGATGAGCTTGGGGACGTCGATTGGGGCCGGGGAGGATGTCGAGGTTGTGACTATGCGGCGGGGGATGAGGTGGGGAGAGGCGAGGGGGAGCTGGGGGAGGAGCCAAGGGAGGATTTGCTTGAGGTGCGGTGGGCGGAAGAGACGCATTACGATACTGGGTGGACGGCTGGGGCTTGGACAATCATATTTACAAGAAAGGAGTGACGAAAAGCGGAGCTAAGGAAAAGTTGTGAATTGCGTTGCGCGTGAAAGGAGGATGAGGGTGAGGTCGCGTAACTTTTTGGTCGCGCCAAGGCTAGAAACGCGCTAGGTGTTCAGCCCTATGGAGCTTGGACTGCGGCCAACGGTGCATTGCTCTTGCATCCCCGCTCGAGCACCACCGCCTTCACCGTCATTACAGTCACTACAGCCACTACAGACATCGCTAAAATAGCTTACTTTCTTATATCTGCTACGTCGCCGACATCGCCGACATCTCCACCCCTCCCAACGACGCGCACAACAATGGCCGACATCCTCACCCAAGTCCAAGACGAGCTCGACCGCGTACGCGCCTCCACCCCTCCCTACTCTCACATACTGAACCCCTCCAGCTCCTCCACCAAATGCAAGCCTCCCTAACCTACATCAAAACGCGCGCCCCGCCTGCCCGCATTGACGGCCAACCGCACCTCTCGACCTTCGCCGAGCTCGAAGCCCAAGCCCAATCGCAGGCCCAATCACAATCACAATCCCAATCCCAATCTCAATCTCAAAATCCCACCCAAGCCACACCCCAACCACCCGTCTCCCCACCCTCGCAAGAAGAATTCCAAAACGACATCCGCGAGCTAAGCCGCGACCTACTCCTCAAGGAGCAGCAGCTCGAGGTCCTGATCGCAAGTCTCCCAGGCCTGAATTCCAGCGAGAAGGAGCAGGTCGAGCGCATGAAGGAGTTGGAGAGGGAGCTGGAGGGGTTGGAGGGGGAGAGGGTGAGGGCGGTGCGGGAGAGGGAGGGGCTGCTGAGGAAGGTGGAGGAGAGGATTAGGAGTGTGGGGGGTGTGCGGTGAGATGAGGATGAAGTGTATGAATGAGGAGGGATTTTGGGGGAATGATACCCGCCTGCTGGAGTAAGGCCCGTTGGTAATGGTTAGAGGCAGTTTAAGAGAAGAGGAGGTTAAAGTGCCAGCCGTCTTTGGACGACAACAACAGCCAAATGAGCCCCGATATTCATTCCGATATTCATTCGGCTACCGCTCTAGAAAAACATGACCCCCTCCTGAGCAGCTAAAAAATGACAACCTCACTACATCCATCTTGTACTGCCGATTGCCTTGATATCCCTCCTACTACCAGCCTTCACACATGCTCCCCACCGTTAATAACATGGGCACCGTGTCCTTTTGGTCCACCGCGAGACTTTTCACAATTGGAGCAAAAAGAAATCCAAAAACATACAACAGCGGGGATTCGCCAGTGGTCACCCACCTGACTACTAATCCACCGGTCAAACGCTTATCTGTGAAGAGCAGACGGGTTTCTGAGCATTTGTTTGCCTGTGGTCGTATGTGCTAGTTTTCGTGATATCAGGAATATATATAGTATGTTGGAATATGGGTCAGGTTTGGGAGGGGCGGTAGCTAGGGTAATGATAGCACGCAATGGGATTAAAGTTAAAAATCTTGCTCGCGAGCGGTTTGTGGGTGCGTGCTGCGTCTAGAATTAACGAGCCGCTCGTGTTAGGGAGGTTGCGGTGGTTAGTAGGCTAGCTAGCTAGCAATCTACAAGGTCGTATGTGCCGCAATGTGCGGCACAAGTAACAAGGAGTGCTATGTGCGTGACCTCGCGAGGAGTAACGTGAGCGAAGGGGGCCTGGAGACCAACTTGAACAGCTATTTTGGTGTTCCATGACATAACCCATGAAAATTCCACAGTAGGTGGTTACGCTTGCAAGCGTTGCAGTCCGCTACCTTATACCGGTATCCATCAAACCCCCTCCCCGACGAAAGACGCACGAACGAGATGCAGCAACACCAAATCATTGAAAATCGCCGTACACATTTTCCACACGATATGGGATTTAATTCGTTGTATTTATAATCAGGGTACCTAAGCATGGTACTACAGATGCGCAATGTAAATAAGCCAATAGAAGTTGCTTATTTCGGCCCCCACACCTCATGCACAAGATGAACCGAAGATATTCAGCCTTCCCAACTGCCTTCAGCCTTTAGCCTTCTTCTACACAAGACTATTCCTATTGATTGCGAGGATGCAGCGACAATCGACGCCGGAGCGTGAAGATTCGATCGGAATGGAAATGAAAGATCCGGAAAATGATCGCTTGTCGAATGTTGACGGAGGAGCTGGATCCGAGCCCGCTGAGCTTGCAAGTAAGCTAGCCGAGAACGTGGAAGAGAAGGCAGGACGAGCTTTTAGCGAGAGTGGGAGGGAAGAGAAGGAAGGGGAATCAGCTGAACTTGAACCTGTACCAGGGTCTATGCTCGCACCCGAGGCTACTGGCGTAGCTGTTGGATCGCCACCGAATACCGGTGAGGAGGTGGACAATAGGTGGGGTTTTGGTAGCAAGAAAAGCAAGAAGAAGAAAGGAAGGAATGAGGGAGCGTCTGGTCTTGAGCTTTCACCCGAGCCTGCACTCACGACTGAACAGACTGGCGTAACTGCTGGTCTGGCTCCTGATCACACAGAGGAGCTCGACGATGAGTGGGGTTTCAGCGGCAAGAAGAAGAAAAAGAAGAAAGGGATAGCGGCTGGGTCAGCACATTTACTCGAGCCTGCACCGGGTGATGCTGAAGGCACCAAAGTTGGATGGAGGCCCCACTCATTTGTATCAGTCCCTGACGCTGGACCTAAGCCTGAACCTGCACAAGAAGATGACCCGTGGGATTGGGGCGTCACCTTCGGAAAAAAGAAGAAGAAGGGTAAGAAGAATGCTGTTGACGAGGAGTTCTTAGTTGGGGAATCGGCCCTGCAGAGAGACGACTCGGCGCCCGCACCCAAGTCGGAACCAGAGCCCGAACCTGCGAAAGAAGATGATCTGTGGGGTTTTGCCTTCGAAGGTGCGAAGAAGAAAAAGAAGAAAGGCAAAAAGACCGTCGTCCATAATGTCGTTGACGAGCCAGTCATCGGGGAAGCCCCATCGTTAGCAGGCGACTGGGGCTCATCTTCCACGGCGGGAAAGGAAAAGAAGAAGGGCGGAGTTGAAGCCAAAGAGGAGCCGAAGGCTGAAGAGCCGCCTCCATGGTCTGTAAAGAAGTCGGACGAAAAGGATCCTTGGGGAATTTCTCAGGGCATAAAGACTAAGAAGGACAAGAAGAAAGTGACATTTGAGGGACCTCAGGAGCTCACAGAAGAGGAGCCACGTGCGCATGGATCGAGGCCGGATGAAAGTCATGCCGAGGATATCGCGGCCTTAGAAGAGGCGGCAGCAGCTGCCTCTGTAACTGACAACTCCGAGCTTCGGGACACTTGGAGCACATCGGCATTTGACTTCGACTTTGACGCTTTCAGAGAACCGCCTATTGGCCAAAATGAAAGCCAGGAAGGACCCTCCACAACTTCTGTACCCAGCAAAGGCAAACAAGCCACCGTGGAAGATGTTATTGACACGGAAGACGATGGCTGGAGTGCGCGAAATCCTCGCAGCGCCCATGAACGCCCTGAACCCCCACCACCTGGCTTGAGCAAAGGTCAAGACAGCGGGTCACCTACGCCTAATGACCACTCTGTCGTACCAAAACATGACATAGATACCTTCAGAGACGAAGAAAGACGACCCAGGTATATAGAGGTCTCTCCGCCATTCACCTCTAGTGGGGAAGCTAGTGACGATTGGGATTACATCGACGAGTTAGAACCTTCAGACAATGCCTCTCAATCGGGATCTCCACGATATGAACGCATTCGCCATCGCTCCTTGTCAAGGACACGCCGGGGTCGTCTTGACTCGTATGATGACTATCCTTCACGATCGTATGGGCGTCGGCGGCGTACCCCGACCACTGACTCTCTGGACGATATTGACGATTATCCCGGGTATGCACGTCAAAATAGACGCCCACACAGACCACCTGTTGCGCAATCTGCGTACGAGAATGGTCCTAATCCATTCGCGCCTTCGTCTAAGTCCTATGGGTACCCAATGCCTGGATATCCACCCGGTTCACATCCATTGCAAATGCCATACGGATATGCGCCGTCACCACCAATTTACGGCGCGAATTATCCAGCCTATACTGGAATGCCACTGCCTTCGCCACCTGTGCTCCCTGCATCTCCCCCGCGTCTCCCAGCGCCTCCTCCGCCCCCACCCCCGCCACGACCGCCACCACCACCGTCGTCGCATCCCAGTGAACCAGCCCCGGCACCACCTGGTCCCGCAAACAAGGTTTACGACAGTGAAGAAGCCAGTCTTTCTTATGGGCTATCTCGAAAGCAAAAAAAGAAACCATGGGAATGGAAGGAAAGAAGACACCCAAGGAGACCAGTTTACCATTACCATCACCATCTAGGCGTAGGACCTCAGAGGGATCCAAAGGATCCGAAATGCCATGCCTACAATGTACCTTTTGGTGACCATGGAGAGCCTTTGTCGATCGATATCAAGATCCGAGGCTTTGGCAGAGAGCACCTTTTAGAAAGAGATTTGGTGGGCCGATGGCCGTGGCTGCGGGCAGATACGGGACAAAGCCACCCTGGGGGGGAGCAGACGAAGCTACTGAGCATCGTCGGAGCAAAGCGTTGGTTTGACAGCGAAAGCCACCACACCCTGGACTTGACCTGCTCTTCCCAACTCAGCGATGACCAGAGTTCAACCGAAGACACGATAAGGTGGTTACACGTTGAGCGGCAACGCCTCGAATTCGATGAGTTTACGACCCTTGTCCTAGGCGTCCCACACCTGTCCCAAGACTGGAAAATTGTGCTTCTGAGTCTGCTAAAGCGAATACGCAAATTGCATTACGATCATTCCACGAATCGCTTCTTTCCTTGGACACTGAGGGCAGATAGCGCGGATTTGGGCCTCACTGGCGCAGGGGACACTACACTCTCAGCAACGGCGGTTAGCTTCCCATACTTTGCTTTGGGCTCCTTGTTCGGTCACGGGCCCAAGAATACAGACGAACAGTATCCGATAATGAGCTTGTTCGAATGGGATGACCGCTTCGAATCTGCGAAAGAATGGGACGCAGAACAATCATTCCGGTTGATGAACGATGCAAAAAACTCGAGGGACTCTATCATATATGTTCCGCATGTATGGGCCATTGCATTCAACGATAGTGAGTCAAGACTCCCTTGGAGCCAATCCCTGTGAGCTGATAGTCTTTAGCAATCGTCACGTACGGTCAGCTGGCCTTCAGCGATCTTGTGAACGATGATTCAATTCATGTGATAGAGAAAGATCCAAAGGCTCCAGAGCGTGCGACTTCTGTCGAAATCACTGACCTTCGGGGGCAGAAATTTGCATTGTCTCTTAATCAGTGTCGAACTTTCTTTGTGAGTGCACGCTGAATGGCTATGCATGTGCTTCAGCTCATTCCGCGATAGTCTCTAAAACAGTCGATCAAAGTACGAGGTCTTGTCAACTCACTAGACTCATTCGACGTCGTAGACATCGTTACCCCAAACAATCAGACAGTGGATGGTGAGAGATGGCTCAATCTTCTTGAAGATCGAAGTTCTAGCACAATCAGATTACAACTCAGGCCCAAAATCCTTAGATATATGGCGTCAGCACCAGTCAAGCCAGCCAGCCGCCAAGAGGATGCTGCGGTTGTTAGATTAGGATCATCGAATCAAATCGAAACGAAGACCAACCGAGCCCTTGATGCAAGGCGCCGCGACGATAGTAGGGATCCTGAAGACGCCCGTTCAGAGTCAAGTTCGGACTCAGATTCCAGCTCGAACGAACGGAATCAGTACGCGCTTGCACTCATCCCACGGCCCGCGAGACCTTCGTCGAGACCGACATTTCAGACCAGTGGTGCAGTGGTGTTGTACAATCCCGCGACTCTGAGCACTCCAAACGTTCCATCTTCTCCTCCACCTACGCGTAAACATACGACCAGCAAAGTGATACCGATGACTACTGCATTACCCGATTCGCATCAGAGGAGAATAGAGTTGGAAGAGAAGGGTGTTGTCGTCTTTGACCCACGCGCTATCGAATTCACGCCGGAGATTTATGCGCCACCTAGCACTGCCATCGTGCGATTCCATCGCGAAGAAGCTGATCGTATTCCAGAAGAATCTAACATGCCCTCAGAGCTTCGGAATCCTCCTATAGAGGCCGAAGAGGGTGAAGAAGGGGTGCCAAAAACCCCTACGGACTACAAGGACCAAGACCATGGATCGAGCATATCCATTCCTCATTTCCTCAGCTGGGCTACCCGCCAGGATTTCACAATGCAAGAGACCTTTTCGGAGCCGTCGATTGATTCCATAATCAAAATATTGACAACAGTGGACGAAACACTCCAAGCAGTGAAGCCTTCCAGGCACGGTCGTATATATCGAAGATCCAGAGAGATAGAAAAAATAGAGCTGGAGGTGGAGTTTCCTTCACTACAGTCACTGAGGAGAGACCCTACCACTCTGACTTCAATAGGGGTCCCTGGTACCGAAGAGACCGACAAGCAGCAGCATCCTTCTCTCGTGGGCAATGCTTCCCCACACGACCGTGTTCGCGCCTATCTAGTCAAGAGGTGTAACATCAAGTTAAGGTACCTCTATACTACGTTGAACAATTTCTTATCACTCTATGTCCCACTGGATTCTCCGTCGGCATCAGAGCATCTGCTGGTGAAGAAATATTGGGGAGCATTCTGGACTATTATGACCGTAAGTCTCTTCTGCAAACTCAATTAATGAATTTTTAATTGACTGGACCCAGGCTATCCAATCAGGCGTACAGGGCGAACCACAGGCGCTAACGTACCAGAGCCCTGACTGGTGGGTCGTCAGAGATCCCTCGCCCCTTAGTGTCTTGTCGAATCGGAAAAAACCAACAGTATCCTGGAAGGAATGCCGAGTCTGTCGAGACTCGACGCAATACCGACACATACATGAGGCAATGCACCACGTTCAATTGCATCACTTTGGTCTACCAGGAACTGACGACGGAGTTGCTGATGAAGAGACGCTTGCACTTTGGATACGTAGCGACAATCAGTACTACGCGGATCACCGGCTGGAGCTTTACACACATTACATTAGCCTCATTTCAGATCCTCTGCAGGAGGTCTGTAGTAAGGGCAGAAATATCTGGGACGGCGTTGCGAGCGACAAGAGATCGATGCCTTCGCAATTCATGCTTCCCAAATCTCTCGTCAACGCCTTTGAAAATGCGGTGCTATTACTTGTTTGCGCCGCGAAGTCATTCCCCCTCATCAACCGTTCCTCTGATCCCATGAACCAGCACCTCGTCGATGCTGCTGCCAAGATCAAAGAAGACCGAATTTTGCTTGAGACCACAGGCCAAGATCTATTCTACATAGGGAAACGCGTCAAGGAATTTATGAGCAAAGCTGAACACGACATCATGCTCATGTCGCATACCGATACTGACACGGATACTATCAGCTACGATAGTGTGGGTCCAGAGTACATACTAGCTGCTATCATGGCAAGTTTGTTCAACCGACCGCTCCATGCGGACGAGCCGGTGGATCTCGTCTACGCTGGATTCTACCGGAGAGTAGTAAGTAGCCAATATCTCTTGAAGTACAAACTTTCTTACAATCACCAATAGCAACGTGACGCCATGAAACACCCTCGCACGCGTATACTCCGCAAGATCTGGCGCATGCGCGAAGAGCTCGAACTTATTGCTAGCATCAACAGTCAGCAGCAGGAGCTCCTCCGACACTACCTCCGCATTCTCGAGCCCTGCACTTTTCGCGCAACCACTCTCCTCCGGGCTGCACGTTTCAGGGTAGAAGCTCCATTCATCGAGACCCAGCTTCGAAATGCCCATTCAGTTCGCCTGCGGATCTCCGACCTCGATTCACGCCTGGAAGACGTGAGTAGCCACGTATCCCGCATGCTCGAAATCCAGCAAGAAAACAACGGTAACGCCATCATCGTCTTTACCATTGTCACCATCATTTTCCTGCCCCTGTCGTGGGCTACGTCGTATCTTGGGATGAACACTTCAGATATTCGGGACTTGAACCAAGGCCAGTGGCTGTTTTGGCTTATCGCCCTTCCGGTCACATCAGTCGTCATTGGCATTGCGGTGCTGGTCGTCTTGAAGGGCGAAACTATACGCGAGTTCTTCATCAGGCGCGAAATAGCGAGAGACCGCAAGAGCTCGGCTTCGGTTGGCATATCCACTAAGAGGAGGCTTTCGACAAGAGCGACCGGGGGCTCACTTGCACGAAAGCAGTCTACTATGATGGTAGACAGTCATCTGTGGAGAGGATTCCGCCGGAGACAGACGACGGTCAGGAGGGATGGTGAAGTCTGAGCAGAGTGTCATTAGGCGCAGACCTGCAGCAAACAGTGATTGGGCATTCAATTGCGGAACTTGCATTTCTTCTCCCTTGCCATCAACCTTTCGCGCTGCATTTCCAGAACCCTTTCCTTCGTTTTTCTGATCTCTCTTTTGCTGCTTTTGCTTAGCTTGATTATGCATTCTGTCCAATTTCGCGGCTGTAGTTTGTACATTTTCTTTGCACGAGAGGTGGAATTGCTGGATGGCGGCGGGCTCGGCTTTGAGCGCTGCGATGGTGTGGGCTTGGTGGTGGATTGTTTGGTGGAGCTGAGCGTATGGCTAGTGGGATGTGATGGCTCCGTATCCAGTTCCCCGGGGATGTTCGCGGTTGTATGCGTGTACAGCATGCGTGGGGATAGGCGGGTGGAGAGTGGAGGAGGCTGGCTGGGCATTCCGTGGCCTGCGCGCAATCTAGGACTGTTGTGGGCTGGTATACGTAGTTCTTTATCTGTTTGTTGAGGCGAGGTTGTGCCTTTGGCTGGATTTTGGGATGCTCTTGCTGGATTAGTCACCGCGAATCTCTTTAGCTTTCTAAGTAGTATTTTCCTCCGAAATGATTGGATGGGTATTTATAGGTTTTTTGCAAGATTCATTGTTGTGTGAGCGTTTGGAGTCCGTTATTGCACCGAGTCGTTTGGCTATTATCTCCAGGGAGTCAGTCTAGGAGTTCAATGTACTGTCGGCAGGGCGCGCATGGGTACTTCTCCGCTTGCGTGCTTAATCCTGATTGTGTTGTTTCTTCAAAATATCCCGGTAAGGTGTCGGGCAGAAGAATTGGAGATGGCAATGGTGAAGGGCCGTCGCCTTCTGCGAGGGGATCCCATGCATCGCCTGGGAAAGGATTCAAGCTAGGAAACTGCTGTGTGGACTCCATTATGCTGATGAGATGAGGTTTTAAAGGGCCTTGTATGTTAGGTGTGTGAACTGTTTATATATCGCCCTTCGGAGTTTGGCCTTTGGAAGGGAGAGATTGTAATTTGGTCTCCGCGTTGTGTGTTTCGCGTTTAGGAATCACTCCAAAACCGTTGTCTTAATCGGTCGCAGCAACTTAATGATATGGTCTGAAGATAAACGAAGGCCCCAAAAGTCGAAATTTTAACCCCATTGAAGCGACCTTCGTAGGCAGACAGAAAGATGTATTTACGTAACTGCTTGAAAACTTTTGCAGCCATTCTGGACTGAGCCTTTTGGTTTGGTCAAGCACCCAAGTTTTGCTCTTGCCCTTCTCTCTCGCTGACGAGCCATCTATCCTCCGCCCGTTTCCTCGCATCCTCTGGTCTTCCATCCTCAAGCTCCTCAACTTTGGCCTTCAGCTTCGCATTTTCCTGCATTAAATTCTCTACATCCTGGTCTCTCTTCTCAGCCTTCAACTTTGCGAGTTGTATCATCTCTACTATCCTTTCAAACGATGCCGTTAGCTTTATGTATTTCGCTTGTTTACTCATTTGGCTTTTTTGAACAGAGGCGTTCGAGCTGGCAGCTTTATATGCCACACTGCGCAAGAACGCGAGATGCTGTTCGTATTCGGCAATCAACTTGTCGACATCGTCGCTAAGTATCTCAACGTTGGTTTCAGTGTCCTTAAGGATCTTGTTAAGCGCGGTATTCTTACGCCGTAGGCGGTCGGCTCCAACGCCTTGATGCAGTACATTTGGGGTTTGTTGCGGGGGCCAGGAGCCGCGTTGCAGGAAAGAGGACAGAAAATACATGGCCAAAAGTCCAACTGCAGAAGCTCGCTCCATTTTTATAGCTGACTGATACTGGATATCGCATTTCATGGTTTTGTAATGCGATCGGTTCCTTTCAAGCTCGTATTTCGCGTCTATGTCCTATAGAATTGATCATCCATACTCCAAAATATACTAGTCATCAACCACATTGTTCACACGAACGCCCATGACCAACGAATTCACGCACTCCAACAAGCAATCGACTTTCTAACCAACCAAGCTATACCTACACAAACGCTCCACCATTGCTCCTAACGCCACGCTGTAATTCTCTTGCGTTTGCATATAACGCAGCAGTGAAGGTTCACCTCTGTTGAGGAGACGATTTCGCAGTGAGTCAATACCCCGGGTGAGTTGGTCTACGGCTCTTTTAAGAAAGTGGATATCTTCTCGAATTAGATGATTGAGAACGTCTTGTTGTGTCGACTTCTTCATCCGCTTTCTTTCTTTGAGAGTTAGGAATCCGAACCGTGGAAGAGGCATGGTGAAAGTAAAGAAGTTACAGAGGTTGGGGTAAAGTCCGTCTGAGGTGAATATGGGCGCCTCTTAAAGTAAAAAACTAAGCAAGTTCCATGTATGACATGTAACCGTTGGGCTCACGCGATCATAGTATTTGACTTCATATTACGTTTGAAGATACCATCACTTTTCGCCCTCTCAGCCATGATATGTGAGCAAGACTTTGCACGCGTGCGACGCACACCAGGAGAACCGATTTTCTCCAAAGGCTAACCGATTTTCTCCAAAGGCTAACCGATTTTCTCCAAAGGCTTTGGGATTCAACTATTCTGACTTGCAGGAGCATATGCATGGATGTATTCCATTCTTGACGCGCCACTATCGAACGCACAATCTCTCATTACATGTCCACATACCCTATCAACAGATCCGCTTCCTTGACTCACCATTCATTTGGGTCATCCGCATCCTCATCATCAGAGTTGATTGAAGCCGGTCGGATCTGCGACTTATGCACAACCCTATCGTCTGCTGTTGTCTCACCCCTGACCAAGACTAGCCCCAATTCTTCATAAAATGGCGAATCTAGATTATAATCCACGTGTTTTTCATCAAAAATTTCCAGCTTTTTCCTACTCTTCTTGAGCGCTTCAACTTCCTCCCTCTCCTTATCGTTCACTTTTAGTGGCACAGCAGGGTGTACCCAGACCCCTGATGTTGGCGGCTGCTCATCCTTCCTCTCATTCTTCTTTCCCCCGAAAAGCCGCCCATACCAGGAGAGCCCCCGTTGTTTGTCGAGCCGCTTCCGATTCGTCTTCTCGGCTTTCTTTTGACCGCGTTCATTTTCCTTCTGGATAAGCTTGTCAATCTTTCGCTCTTGCTTTTCGAGAGCGTGTAGACGGCGATCAGCGGCGGTGTCGACTTCGTCGGGGTCGTCAAAGAGGCCGATGGCACCTGCGTGGAGTTGCCCGTTACGGTCAAAGCCCATGACTGATTTGTAGGGGTGAAGTAGGGTTGTGCTGTCGAATCACGATTTAGGTTGGAGATATTATTTGGCAGTCCGCAGTGACTACCACTGATAAGGAGATTTAAGGATTCGAAGCCCGATACGAGTAGGTGGTTTGAGACTACGCGTTTGACTTCGGTGCGCTGGCGAAAGCAAACGGGTTCTGGGTGACCTTGTTGCGGTGACAGCGCAATCTGCATCACTATGCAAAGCTGCAAGCAGATCGCGTTTGGAACTTTGATCTAATGAATTTGAGATTGCGTAGTGGAGGCTGGACATGCGGAATACCCACAGATGGTACTTCACCAACGGTACTGCTAGCTCGGGGTGTAGTCACGACCGCTCCCATTTGCAGAAGCCATCACTGTTTAATAATTCATTCTTTCACAGAACGAATACTTCTGTTAAAGATTGTGCCGGCTTCTCAGTTCTGCATCGGTCATATTAGGACGCTACGGTAGGTTGCCGTCGTTCACTGGCTTCCGATACCATACACGCAAGTCCCACGACGTTTGAATAGTCTCAAGCTTAGGCTAGGGGCGCCTTCCTGTCCTTCAGTCATCAGTCTTAACAGAACATGAATCCGCTGTGTGGTGGACATGTAGCCAAGGCAGAATGATGAGAGTGGGGTGTACACGTCTGATATATACCTAGATTCCCACAACGCCAAAATACTATTACGAGATCCGTATGCTGTCACTATCGAGCGCTCTAACTATGTGTGTCTTGCTTTCTCGCTATTCGCCCATTTCATCATGCGATCACCCTACAATCGATCCCGTCGCATCTTCCACAATATGCGCGTGGACCCACCACCGCCAACACCTTGTCTTCCCTTGTCTAGAGCTTTCAAGTACTTTCTCGGCTCATTCGCACGTTGGTCTGCGAGGTGGCTGTGCCCATGTCGTTGAAAATGAGTTACTTTTGAATAAAACCCTTCGCAGTGATATGTGATCTCGGAAATTCGCTCCTGCCAATCAACGAGGTTATCGAGTTTGCGTCGGGCTTTAGTAGTTTGTGAGGAGAAAGGGTACAAAATGCGATGCCGGTGTCGCGAGGCGTAAGAGTCCCACGACGGCTCTCTGATTCTGCGCTGTAGAGCGAGTATGGTGCCCAACGGCATGGGAGGGGTATTGTGTAAAAGTAAAGGCTTAGTAGATGAAACAATGAACAGGTCAAATTACGAGAACAACTGTTGAGTTTTGGGCTATATATGCATGACTTCGTGGAACTTACTAAAGTAACGTTGTGTTTTGCCGGTCGTTTGGTTCTGGGCCATGGCAAATGTCGCGATTGGTTCGGGCAGCCTTATTATAGAGCAGCAAACTTTCACTACTGCACCACTAACCTCAAGCACTATGGAGGCTGGAACCGATTGCAAACGTGAACAATGAGTTTGTTAACATTTGTGTTCAGGTTCCCAAGTCTTATCCGGTTCTTTTGTAGAGAGTTCTCGATTTACAGCGCTTTGTTGGCACGTGGGCATGACCGAAAAGAACACGTATGATGTTTTAGCGAGGCTTAGAGGTGCACGGATAGTATTTCGTAATTCGTGGTTGTCGCGGTTGAGATGTGTCCTCGTTATTCGATACTCGCATAATCGTAGGGAAGGCGTAGCAATCGACGCATGAGATGTCTGGCCATTCTTGCCTTGAACTACCGAGGAAGACATGATTTATGGATCATATCCGCGGACTGGTAGCGCTCATCTTGAAGCATACGTCGTAACGACTGCTTGGGGCTAGGCCTCATGGCAAATTAAAAATGACAACGCCAGCTCAAAAGACTTGGATGCCCTGTATACATATACCACCTACCATTGTGGTATGAAAATTCCGCATCATGTACTTCCATGTTTCTGACCCCAGAAAACACCTGGTCACCAACTGCTGCCCCGGACGCTGCACGGACCCTGGCGCATTACTTTTTCTCCACACCAATCATCTGGATCTAGCGCAACCGCTCTCCTCGCCGTTGCGCCTAATCGTCTTCGGATTCCACCGAAGGGGAAATGGGGCCGATGCCGGCTTCGTACTCGCATCGTACGATAAGAGTGTCTTCTACTAGGTATCTCCCCGCTGTCTTGCGACAAACTTGCCACAAGGAACCCGCTCCAGCAATCTCGTTGTCAACGGTATGGTGCTCAGGACCATAGTTGAACCAAAAAGATGAGACGCGCTCGAAGAACCGCCTTTTCCTGGCTGCGAGGATGCTATGTTCCTCACTTCTTGCCCCAAACGTAAATAGCGCGAACATGACTGAGTCAGGATCAGCATAACAAGACGCGCATACTGAGCCGATCTGAAACCTCTGTCTATCGTATTACCGCTATGTCGGGTCGAGATCCGCATAGACTTCCCCTCTCTGAATGCCGTCTCCACAACATGGGCATCAGAGCACGCCGATCGACCTCGATCAGGTTACGCACATAGGAGCAACGCTGATCGCGCTTTGAATGGGGCAACGGAAGTCTAATTGAGTCAAGTAGCATCTTGTCTTTCTCATGAAGGGTAGAGGTTGAACTGATCTGGGATTTAGATTCTGTCGTCAGTCCCTAAACAATCCCGACGGGGCGGTACCTTTCCCGGATCCCTGTCCAACCGGCTTGGTCATTACAGCTTTCGACACGGAGTTTTCATCCTAAAAACAGAAGGAAAGATGGAAAAGAAGGCGGGGAAAGTGGCAGCAGTCTAGTTGCGACGCAAAACCCTTTGGCGACTGCAAGATAACCTGACCTCACGGGACATGCGCCCTGAGCGCTCCACAAACGAGACGAAGCATATCGCAATTAACGGCCCGTCCCACTGGTACCAAACGTTAACGGGCGCAGAGAGTTTTCAGGAGGATTCAACCAAGATGTTAATCTTTCCCTTGTCGGTGGCATGATAGGATAATGGCCGCTGGCGCGCCCAATTGCATCCTTTTGGCGTAGGCTTTGGTTGCTGTTCCATGTCTTCTCGGGCGGGATGTGTAACGTTCCGCTGCAACAAGCATCACTGCCGGGATAGAAGGATTGTCTCCCCTAAATTGCAAACGGCAAGGGCGATGGATGAACCTTGTTATTTGATACTTTTCCCAGTTCCAAAGAGGAAGGGTTTTTCCGAAATGGTTCGATAGAGGCATAGAGATCGGCGGGGCTCCCGCAGCCTCGCATCCTACAGCAGGAAGAGAGAACAAAACCGCTGCTCCCTTCCAACTACAGGAACTCCTAGAGCAGACATCTACGAGGGTTCGTGTAGAAGTTGTCCACCTCTTTCATCTCGTTCATTCTCGCTCGTCGCCCAGCCCTTTTCTTTCCATACCATTTAGATGCTCTTCAACCCCGATATGGCTCCACTGCAAGAGACGTTGCATCAATGGCAAGCGCGCGCTTTGGAGAAAGGAACGAAGCAGGCCTCTATGTTCGCAGTCGCCATCCCCTTCATTCTGATCACGAGCGTAGTAGTTATTTTGCGAGTCCATGTGCGGCTCCGCTTGCTTCAGGGACGGCTTGCAATGGATGATCGTAAGCCTGACATTCTGGCCTCGTGACGTCGTGTGCTAGACTGACTCGTTCGAACTTTAGACTTGATACTTGCGGGCACATTTTTCACCATTTGTCTCTCGGTTGCAAACATGATATGTGAGTCGCAGTACAGAAGAAACTCGGAGAAATGAGGCTGATGGTGGTACCGACAGGCGGCTGGTATGGTGCGGGCATGCACAGTGAGTATTCCGTCCGCCCAAAATTTCAACTGAATTAACAGATTGAATAGCGCTTGATATCCCAGCCGAAAATCTCACGCCAATGCTGAAAGCAAACCTCGCAACGCGCCTTCTCTACGTCGTAGCCATTTGCTTGGTCAAGTTCAGCATCTTGGCCTTCTACCTCAAGCTTGACCATCGCAAGCCCACCAGGTACACTGTTTACTTCCTCATGGCATTCGTTTTTGCGCTTTCCATCGTCACGTTCTTCGTGTTGCTCTTCGTTTGCGTCCCACCGTCTCTGTTTTGGGATCCTGTCGGCCAGGCCTTGCATCCAGAGAAGTGCATGAAGCAAACAACGCAGCAGATTTTCTTCAATGTCAATGGGATCATGAAGTAAGTCTTCTCATTTCTCGTGCTTGCTTCTAGAGAGCTAACAAAATGCTTTGCAGCATTGTTCAGGACGTTATGATCTATGTCCTTCCTATACCAATCGTCTGGAAGCTGCAGATGCCACGTCGACAGAAGATCGCTCTAGCCACTCTTCTTTGCATTGGACTTGTCGCAGTTGCAGGTATGTCGAGACCCTTTCTTTCGTGAAGTGACCAAAGACTGACCCTGAATAGCTGGTTGCGTGCGCTTTTACTATGTTCTCTTTCTCGCGAATGAAAAGGACATTTGGTACTACATGGCCCCGTCGCTCAATTGGTGTAGCATCGAGATTTATGCAGGTACGGATCCTAGTCGCAGACTGTTATTAAACTGACATTGCATGTCTAGCCATCATCTGCAGCTCCGCCTCAACATTCAAAGCCCTCCTAAAGACATATCTCCCAAAGATCTGGGGTAGCTACGGAAGTCGCGGCGGTCCGTCCGGCAATCCGCGCCACCAGTATGACCAATCACACAGCGGACAGTTCGTGATGAAACCTTTCGGCGCGTCATCGAACAAGTCACAGAGCAATCGCAAGTACGGTGTCAGCGATCTTACGGAGATTGGAAATGACAGCGAGGAGGCTATTGTACAGCAAGGAACTGGGATCGGGACGAAAGTGGAGATATCAAGTGTAGAGAGGCAGGAAAGATGAGAAGTGGAGGAGTGGCAGATGAAGCGTCGCACTATACGTAACACTGATACTGGAGGGATCCTGCATGGCAGTTTGGAAAAGTCTCGAGCTGGAGTGGTGCAATGGGCACATTTGAAGTGCTATGACAACCCCGATGAGGGCACTGAAGTCAATACATTGATAGCAAGACCCTGATCTTTTACTTCTTCGTCACTCCAATGCAGCTCTCCATCGTGACCAATCTTCGGTTCTCCTTCAACGCAACCAACTCGTCGTAAAAGTCCTTCTCCCAAGCTTCCTGCAGCCTTTTCGGCTCCCACCCCAACAACTTGCGCGCAAGCACAGCCTTTGTAGCCTTGTGTCCTCCCCAACCGCGCTCGGCAATATCGCTGCGGCCAGCCGTCAGCTTGTCTGCGATCTCTTGTAGCGGTACAAGGCGAATTTCTTTCTGCTTCGGTGTGCCCTCCCTCGGTAGAACGCCATCAGCAAACGCAGTGTCCAAGCATCCCTGATTTATCTCCTTGATGAGTGTGCGACCGACCGCCGCGAAAAATACACCACGTTTGCCCGAGGGGATGTATCCCACACCGCGGTCCTCGCGCTCGAGAATGGTGCGCACCAATAGAACGTAGATATCCGCGAGATCCAGAACGTGGACCCAGTCAAAGTTCGCCGTTTCGTTAAGCTTCCAGCCATAGCCATGCTGTATCACATACATCATGATGAGTGGAATGACGAGGGCCTGCTGATTGAACAGCCCAGTGCCTTCACCGAAGATGCATGGCGTATTGACACTGACGGCTTGTACACCAGATGCAGCGGCAGCTTCTAGGACACCGATCTCCGTTGTACGTTGTGAATAAGGCTCCTTCTGGTCGAGCGCCTTCATTTGTTCGAGTATCTTGGCGCTGTCCTGCTCGTCGTTCCACTCGCGCAGTGGGACCGGGGGTTGCGTCAATGGACGGTCTGATAAGTTCGTGCAGCCGGAAATATGCAGCATCCATGGCGCTGGTTCTCCGGCCTTGACGCGACGCGCGAGGCCGTTAACGAAAGCGATCGCTCCTTCGGGAATGAAACCAGAGCCCGTATTGATAATGATGTCGTAGTTTGAGGCCATCTCTTCAATGAAGGACGTGTCTGCCAGGCCGGACCATTTGATCGTGTTGATGCGAGATCCGTATGCATCTTTCAGTTTTTGGGCCTGCGCGTCATCGCGAATGAGAAGGTCGAAGGTGAGGACTTTGACGCTGGGCGCTGTGCTCGCGAGGAGCTGGCTGAGGACAGTACCGCCAACGTAACCCGTGGCACCGGTAATAAGAATCTTGCTCATGGCGAGAATGCTGTATGAAGCGTGATGGAGTTGCGAAAATCAATTGTTTTAACCGGCAGAACTCGTGAGTAGGACATTTTGCTTCCCCTCTACTGCCCTCTTATTCAGTGAGAGAACCTCAGATCCATGTTGCGGTGCCTGACTCGCCTGCGCGTCGCACTGCGGAAATTTGCCCGCTTTCCGAGACATGGCGAACTTGAAATTGGAAGGTATGGCCAGTGGCATGTTTGATGGATCCTCCGATCCATCAAACCTTGGCGGCAGCCTCGGTTTTCCTACCCCTGCGGATCCTTTCGAATGCACAACAACTACGCCGAAAATGGTAGTATGCCCGGCACTTATTTTCTCTCCTCAATTTACTATCTCCTTCCTTTCACAGTAACAGCACATATATAAGTGAATAGCTAGGTTGATATCGTGCGTTATACATTTCGAATCATCGTAAAATATGAAATCTAGGGTAGAAAGGAACCGCATCGATAAATACATGACTTGGATCCAATCATCATTGGTATTTCTGTCCCATCTCCAGGACAAATTGGGCTGCTTTAAGCATCACTTGGAACACTCTCATGGGGAAATCAGTTGAGATAATGTCGGTTACGATGTAGGGTAATTAAAATATGTACACAGAATCATGCCCGAAGGGTACAACCAATGCAAATTCACCTCTTCTCTAATTCTATAGCGCACACTGTCCCGGTCCACCAGCAAGCTCTGTGCCCGAAGATGGATCACCCACGAAGAGTTCCGCATTCCCCTTCCCATATGGACATGTAGCATCAGTCGTACCGGAGTTGGGCGGCGCCTGCACCGCATAGGCGCAGAAGCCTGAACCTAGCAAGGCCCATGCATTACATCCTGGTGTTCTGAAGCAGACTGTGCAACAGTCACTGGCGTGTTGAGCAGTAGAATCAAATTGGAGGCGACCGGGCTGTGAAACGCCAATGCCATAGACATTAGCAGTCTGCTGTGGGCATAAGGTCGTAGTGGTGGTACTGGATACTGTCGTAATCGTTTGTGTGGTCTGGAGGGCCGTTGTCTGCAAGGATCAGTCCGAGCTCATGGTGTTACTACAGTAAGGCAAGTGCTATGAAAGCCAGTACATACAGTTGCAAGAGGCGTCGAGGTAGTGCTATCCGTGAATGTAAGCGTGGTGGAGACGGAGACTGTGACGATCTTTGCTGAAGGTGTGATCGTCACTACCGACGTAATCGTTGGTCGAGCTTTTGTCGCGGTTTTTGTTCGTGTGATTGTTTTTGTTGTCGTCTTGCACGCGGAAACCGTCTTGGGTGAAGGCATGGGCCAGACTTTGTTGCATGCTGGGCAAATCAGGTTGTTGGCGTATCCCTTCAGCCATGACGGAGGGCTCAGGGCGCGGGCGACGGGAGCAACCGTAGTAGTAGGGAAAATTAGAGTGGTTGTCTCTGTAATGGTCGTAGTCTCCGTAGCGGATTCGGTGATCTGAGTCGAGATTAGTCGAGGATCCGCTGGAAACTCTGCCACATGCACTTACAGTCTCTGATTGGGTGATCGTGCTAGTATCTGCAGCAAAAGTGGTGGTCGATGTTGTAGAAATCGTGGCCGTCTCCGTTACGGTGATATCTGCTGGAGCTTGCGCGGTCGCTGTCCGAGTCACCGCCGTCGGTGCTGGCACAATTGTAGTTGTGAATTGCACGACTTTCGTCGACGTCTTAAGGCTGGTCTTCGTTGTAGGCTTGGGATAGTAACCAGGGCAAAACCCTTTGCAGAATCCGTTGCCATTATGATTTCTCAAGAGCTTCGTGAGAGCATCCTGATTAACGGGGTCTGGTCGACATGTCAGTGCTGATTCTATTCGAATGGAACTGCATATATGCTTACAGGAACGCTTCTGAATCGTGCCCTGACCATTTTCATCGACCTCCTCTACAACAACCTTGTGCGTGTCTGGGTCCTTGTATGCAATGTCGACCGGACCCTTTCCTTTCAGTTCCGGAAAAACTTCGAGCGCATGGGCTTCCTCGGCGACGATACCCTTTGCAGCAAAGAAAGCGACAGCGAGGAAGACGTTGGCCGGGTTGAATTGAACCATGGCTGTAAATAGAAGAATCAATTGAGTGGTCTCGCGATGCAAGATCCAAAGGTCGCAAGAAGCTGCTCTTATGTGTGAAATGACCCTTGCTCAAGAAATTGCACGTCAGCTAAGAATGCCATAGAATATGTAATGGACAGCAATTTTTAAGCTCCTAGTCGTCGCAATACAAACCCTTAAAGTCGGTCTTCGCCGTGGTGGCTTGACAATAGTACAATCGAGGCTGAAAGCGACGCGAAAACTTGTCCCAAAAGGATCTCACGATCCCAAAGCAGCAATCTGCCTAGCAGTCTGGACGCCTGTCGAGGTAGCCACGAAAAAAACTCCTGGTCAGATCTGCATTGGAAAATTGAAAAACCGGGGGGCTTCAGCCTCGCTTTGGTGGATTGGGTTAAATACGAGGCTGCTAACGGTTTTGAGGCTCGGTTAAGCCCAAGCCTCCCGCTTGACAGGTTAGGTACGCACCATCCGTGGAGCTTATTTTCGCGCTTACAGGGCCGAGGTCTACGTGGGACCAGTCGCTGCGTCGGACGGAGTCGGCGATCGATTTTCGATTTTGAGGCAGTGGGCGATAACTTTGGATTGCGTATGCGGCTCAGGAACACCCTGAGCCCACTGCGATGTTTTGACTTTCCAGCGCGGAGAAGATGGGCATCATACAAAATGTACGCAGATCAAAAACTCTTTGGAGGAAACTCAAGTTCAACTAAAACCCTGGCAACAGGTACTAGCCTGAGCGACTCCAATTTCGCCCGAAACGTCGTAGTGTGAGAAGATCGTTCCCCACTGTAGTACAACTATAATACCCCAACCTCAGCAATCGCCTTCAGCAATTTCTCCTTCATCTTCTCCAACGCTTTCTTCGGTGGAATCGAAGAATTGGGAACAAGCACGGTAAGCGATGTCTTACTTCCCTCGAGACCATTCACCTGATCAAGTGCTTGTTTGAAGAGTCTCTTGCTCACAGCCTGTGTTCTCCGCGCCTCCTGTAGCTTGTCCCGCTTGTTCTGGATCGCTTCCGCACTGTCATTGTCCCTGTTGCTGGCGATGCGATGTTCAGCTGCATCAATTCTTTCCGAGAGTTTCTCGAGCTGACCAGTCACTCTGGTGACTGTTATGTCATAGGTCATCCACTCCTCTTTAAAAGGACCGCCGGGAGACGATACATGATCATGTTCTTGTGACATGATTGAGTGGGCAATGGTTGATAAGAGACTGCAATTTAATCTGGTGAAAAGCGGGAGAGTTCGACCAAAAAAAAAGTGGTGGATACGTATGTGAGTTGCACTGGGACTATTAATCATTTTACATCTCCAATGCAGGCGCAGCAGATACGCTTGAAACCTTGCCACGTGGCGCACACACCAGTGACACAGCATACCAAAATGAAGCGCAATCGCAACATTCAAGGAATAAGAACCACCTGTTTGCCAATGCCAGCATGTTCCGCTGCAGCTTCAAACGCAACCTTCCAGCCCTCCAACGCAAAACTCTGCGTATCCACAAACTCCTCACCCCTCGGAAACAACCCCCTTTCCAACATCTTGACAAACTGAACAATATCGTCTCGCTCATACATCAGCTTCCCCTTCATTGATATATTATTTCCTACAAACGTCCACGGCACCATGGGCCTATCAACAAAGCCCATCATGCTAACACGGCCATTTCGACGAAGCGCTGATACCGCACTCTTCAGATGCGTCGAATTCGATGCATGAGGCGGAGTAAAATCCAAGATGGCATCAATGGTACCAAACACCTGCAAAGCCGCCATATCAGCCGCCTCGTTTCCGGACATCTTGACGATCTCGATACAGGCGCTCGGCGTGCCGCTGAGTACATGCTCTTTCAATCGGGCTAATTTCTGCTCGTTCCGACCCATGGCGATCACTCTTGCCCCCATTGCAACGGCAACTTGTACGCCTGCACCTCCATAGCCGCCCGTTGCTGGGCTGACAACAATGGTTTCTCCAGGTTCGAGATGGATGTCGCGCAGGCCACCGTACGGGACTAGAAGGTTTGCTATGTACATCAAGTCGGAAATTGAGTAGCCGAGGCTATCACAGAGCTTCGCCTCATTCAATGGGATGCAGTTCTCCAACGGAACCTTTGCATACTCCGCAAAAGTCCCATCGCGCCACACCGTTCGCATGAGCTTCTTGCTGCCTTCGCTTGACCCATCATGAATGGCCGATAAAAACGTGGTATCTGGATCGTCTCGGGCATGAATGACACAGTCGCAGAAGACGAGTTGGCCTTTCTGCAGAATCGTGGCGTCGGGTCCAAGAGCGACGATACGACCAATGGCGCTCACACCACCCACCAGCGGCATGGGGAAGGAGTATTGACGAGTCCCATCGTAGACTTCTCGGTGGTAGGAGAGTACGCTTGCTACCTCGATTCGAACGATAGCGTTGCCAGGTTCGGGTTGAGGAGTTTGGAGATGCTTGAGGTGGAGACCTTCTTCGATGGTTTTGAGAACGAGGGCTCGGTGTTGGAGTGGAAGAGTGAACGCCATTATGGACGGCAACTTCTGAAAAGCGACGATTTTATATTCAAGGGTTTATTGCCTTGCTTTCCCAAGACAGAACGGTTTTCTTATAGTTGAGAGGGAAAGACTACCCAGGTAGAATATGACTTGCTTGCCGGCGGCGATAAGCGGACATAGCCAAACTCCACGCAACAGAATGGATATATGCTTTATTCGAGTGATGCTAGAGCGAGACATGCTCGGAATACGCGGACATGTTGCGCGGCGTCTGCGGACATCGAGATACCATACCCTTTTCCCCGGCGTCTCGCGGAAGAGTCGGTGCCTTGCGCGACCCTTTCTTGCTTCGCTTGCGGTCCTGCATTGCGTCCGAAAAAACAAAAAACTTATTTCTTCAACTGACCTTTCCCGAAGATGAGCAATCTGTGCGACTGTAAATAAGAGAACAGGCTAACCTTAAATGGCCTAGCATTCACCCTGTACAACATGCACGTGGGCCACAAAACAAACGCGCACCTTCAACGTAGGTTCGTTCTCATCCTCTCACACTGTTCCTCATCAGCAAAACTCAGCACAAGTGGTGAGGATCACGGTGGACTACGCAAATCATCACAACCGCTTCTTTCAGAAGCCGAAGCTCGAACCAACCGCGCTACAAACGGTCAGGCGCCCCGAGATAGCCCACAAGATGGAAGAACTAGGCAGCGTCCTTCAAAAAGAGCCCCGAAACTGAAGCACTATGGCCGGTCCTAACCAGATGGAAATGTAAGCAATTAATGGCCCTGAAATTAGTTCCCTGGGTGTTGAAAGACTGACAAGTCACAGCTTTAACCGCAACAAACAAGAGCCACCGTTCCTCTGCCTCCCCGCCGAGGTCCGCATGATGATCTGCGAATTTGCCGGAGCACCACCCGAACTACGTCGAATTCGCTCCGCTCCACCGACTTTGTCACCAACTCTACAAGGAGAGACTTCTTCTACTGTTCAAGGTCAACAACTGGGCATTCGCATGCAATTGTACGCTAGAAACCTTCTTTCTCGAGAAGACTATAGTGGCGTAGTATGAGATGATATGGATATTGGTGGTTGTGCAGCATGTACCTCTCTAGCTGAGGCAAATGCTCCCCGTGGTTAAGGTTGTGCGCCAACGCGAGCGCGGTGGGAATATCATGGAAACCTTCAGGGTCCAATGGGCTGATGAGGTTGAGGATGCGACAGCGGATGGGGACCCATGGCGGACGAGTGTTGGACGCTACCGGCGCGATTGTGAGGGCAGGCTTCACCGGTTCTAAAGGTCGAGAACAGTGACGGGGACAGCGACGAAGACGGCTGTCATCTGAAAGCTGGCCGTCGTCGTAAGGCATAACTCATTCGGAATAGAACAGCACCGAACCAAAACTAGCGCGACGTTGTCATAAGAAAGGGAAATCAAAAAGCCAAACATACCTAACAAACGAACTTTTTCACTACTTTTGGCGGTTGCTCGCATTACAATAGCACATTATTTACATGTATTGCCCGCTTCTCCATGGCTCATCGTGACTATAATACTTTGAAGCTGGACTGTTTTGATGAAGCACTCTACTCAAAGTCCATTGATAAACCCCAGATACGGATACGTCCAAGGGAAAAAATGACACAGCAACCCCTTGAACAGCACGAGACCAGCCCACCACTCGATCCTCGCTTTGCGTCCGTTCGCCAACATAACACTTGCATGTGCGCCATCCCATCTATCACTCTCCTCGTCCGCTGCCTCAACCATGGCAGCCGCCAGATCAGAGAAGCTGACGAAGGTCTGCTGTCGCTCAGCACCGAGTTCATGACCCTTGGGCTCATCTTTTAGTAGCCCGCCCGGCATCATGAATACGCACGTCAACCTTGAGGAAAAAACTCAGCAAAATTTGTTCTATTTTCAAAAATTTACCACAGTGAAAATGATAATCGCTTAACAGTCACTTTGCTTGCGCAAATAGGCCTCAGCCGTTGCCAAATCCCGATAAAAATTCGACATCGTCTTCCACAGCATCGAGTGCACAAGACCAGGCACATCTCTCCAGAACTTATCATCCAAGCTCGCCGAACTCAGAATGATGAGTCGCGGTGGCTTCACGTTTGGATCCTCCTCTCTTAATTTCCCCAACGCGCTCACCACTGCGCATGCCGTGTCATACGCGATGCTGCAACCCGGAATGTTCTCCGTGACCGCAACGGTGAGGAAAGCCGCTTTCGTCCCGGAAAGATATTGGCTCAAAGTGTCGATGTCGGATATGCTGCCTTGGAAGATCTTGAGGTTGGAAGTTGCTGATGTATCGGGGAATAGGCGCTCGAGCTTAGATTGGGACCGTACGAGCGCGTGGATGGTGTTGTTAGGCGATTTGGTGAGACATCGGAGTATTTCAAGGCCCGTATTGCCCGTCGCACCCAGAATAGCGTAGGCAGACATTGCCGTTGAACAGTTTGCACGCCCTCGCGGACAGGTAGCTCATACGGCTTTTATACACGTCGATTCCGCACCTTGGCGTCGTAAATGTTCTCGGCCTTCGTATGATAAGTTTCCTTTGGTACTAATTTGTACGCCGAAGGCAAGTAAGTAGACCATGAACTGATGTGGTGATGCCGACCATTCGGTCTAAGGGTCTGGATACTAGCTCGTAATAGTTAGCGCGCTGCTTCTAAGAGAATACATGTCGCCATGACCTATCCGAACTCCCAAGTGCGATCTTAATGCGACGACTTCTTGATATGTATACGATGATATTTATCTACACGTTCGCACATCGCAAAATGACGTCTCAGGCGTCGACACATGTCGTACATACACTCCAAGTCTTTGTAGTTGTCTGGCTCATTCTCATCGCCGGTAAGAACCACACCCACTACGTTTCCAAGCCCCACTAAGAGCCTTCTCTAGGCCTCTCATCAGGTCTTTCCCTCTGGGTAGTGCCTCTTACGAAACTCCTCCCACCTCCGCACGCTGCGCCCCAGTTCACACAAGCCATCACCTGGGGTCGCCAGTATCTGCAGCCCTCATCCTGGATTCTCGCATTCTTGCTACTAATCACCACCATCTTAACTTCCCAATTGCCAGACTGCATCGAGGCGGAAAAGTGGAAGGTATGGCGCTTTGCCTGGGAATCCTCGCCCCTGTTGCACCATACGAGATTGTGTTTATCTTCCCGATTAATGACCGCATTGATGAGCTGGAGAAGAGGTGGAAAAATGGTTCTGACGTTAGTACTGAAGAGAAAGGGAAGTTGAGGGATTGGCTAGATATGTGGAAGGCGAGGAATTGGGGGAGGGTGGCTGCGCCGTTAGTCCATGGGGTTGTCGGGGATTGTAAAGAGAAAGACATAAGTGGAGTTGAGCGGTTCAGTGCCAAGAGCATCATGCGAGTCCATGTAAGTCTCCCTTTTCAAGCAATTGGTATGGACGTACGTATTGATGGGCGGAAGGAAGGACTAATCGACACTGAAGTTTCGCAGTCTCGCGGAGTACCACAGCAATAAAGGCCCAATTTTGAAGAACAAATCGAGACATCATCAACTCTATTAGCTCAGTGCATTTAGAGCTATTTTCAAACAAGTACTATAGCATGACGAAAATGCGGCTATTCAGTGTTGCCGAAAAGCCTCTTGAAGGCCACCACCAATGCCGAATCTAGATCCGAAATCGACAAACCCAGTCATTGGAGCAGTATCCTTGGACCTTGGACCTTGTATCTCAATAAACATTCCTTGCTAATCTGTGGGGAGCAATCTATCTACGGATCCTTGTTCCCGGCTAAGGAAAAGAAACCCTACATCACGCGCGATCGAGCGACTACAACCAGTGCGTTCGTATATCGCGCTATGACTACCTACACATCCAAAAACACTCGTATGCATATAAACCCAGCCAAACATCTTTCCGTAGCAACACACCATCTCTACCAAGATCTCCTCGCAAACTCCTCCAATCACATCAATATGGTGCACATCCGCCTCATCTTAGCCCTCTTAGCCACCCTACCCACCTTCTCCCTCGCCCTCCTCCAAACCTTTCAGGCCCACCCCAGGAACTACCTCGCCAAAGGCGACGGCGACTTCGCCGGCAGCATCGTCAGCATCTCGCTCTCCGACCTCACCTATCCAAATACCTCAGTAGCCTCCCCAACGGCGGCCACGGGCAGCGACACCGAGACACCCAAAGCCCCCGGGACGAAAACATCCAGCTCCGGCCCCTATCCCGCGTACATGACCACCGACACCAGCCTCACAGGGCACACGGTTTTCGCGCCCAAGAGCCTGCCGTCGGGAGATTTGAGCTTGCCGTTTGTGGCTTGGGGGAATGGCGGATGTGGACTTAATACAGGCCAGTATGAGGATTATTTGGTCGAGGTCGCGAGTTGGGGGTATGCTGTTGCGGCGGGTGGGACGCCGGAGGGAGCGGGGGAGAGTGCGCGGAGTCAGGTGCAGGATATGCGGAGTTCAGTGGATTGGGCGATGGCGGGGAAGGCGGGGAAGGCGGCGAAGTATGGGAATGTAGATGCGACCAAGATTACGACGGCGGGGCATAGTTGTGGAGGGTTAGAGGCGATGAGCAGGGTGTATCATGATGAGCGCTATAAGCTGCGGGGAGTGTGATTTGTGGCTATTTGAGAGAGTGGGGTGCTGACGAGGCGTCGTAGTAGGGTGAGGGATTCATGATGTTCAACATCGCCATCTCCCAAGATGATCGCCGGTACCTGCTCTCGGAGATCAAAGTCCCAGTAGCTTACTTCATCGGCGGAAAGCCCGACATGGGGTATCTCAACGTAAGTCCCTCTCTCCTCAAACCTAAGCGTCCTTCCCACCCTCATTTTCCTAATCCCAAATCCACCTACAGTCCGCAAAAGACTACGCTCTCCTCAACGCCGGGCTCCCTAAGCTCCGCGCCAACCTCGACACCGGCCACGGCTGCACCTACCAAGCTACCAATGGGGGCGAGTTCTGCAAAGCAGCGGTTGCATATCTGGAGTGGCAGTGGAGAGCGAATGAGACGGTGAAGGCGGTTTTTTTTAAGATTCGCAGTCGAAGGGGGAGTCTGGTGAAGGATAATTAGACGGTTGAAAGTGCGAATTGGTGAGGGGCGGGATGGGAGCCGGTGATGAGTTGAGATGCTGGGAGGGTTTGGGGTATAAGGTGTCCTGATTGCGTTTGATGGCTAATTATACGTTGATTCTGATTTATTTGGTATGGTCATGGTGGCTTCGTGGCCTATTCCTTCGTGTTAATCGTAATTTTTGCGACTTCTGTAAAGGTTTCGGTGGATATGATCTCGTGAAAGATCCACGTTCTATTCGAAAATCTGGCGACTCAGGCTCGGGTGTAAATGTTACCCTGATTGCCCTCGACGAACTATTGTTTGTCGAGACTGAAAGGTTTACTACCTCCATGCTGGCTTTAGTCCGATATGTTTTCATGGGGGTCTGCATCGCATCGGCGAATGAGGTTCGTATAGAAAGCGCATCCTGATCACCCTTGATAGGCAATTATTCTTACGCACTGGAGTGTTAAAGATAGTCGTGGCGGCTTGGTGGCTCTATTATGTTTGACTACCTCGAGATCGCTAACGTATATGCGAAATAAGATCTTGTGGAAACCTAATCCTGATTGCCCTTGATAGGCAATTATGCTCATGTATTAGAACGCTGGAGAGAGTCGTGGCAGCTTTAACAGGCTCAACTTCGTCGAGGTTGCTTCTTCATCTGTGGAACTTCAAGCGAAATAGCGTCTTGTCGAAATAGATACCGATTCCCCTTTATTAATAAATATTCAAATATTTCTAAGTTTTACCAACGGCCCTGCTGGCTACAACGTATATAGCGTTGTTCAGGATTATCTACCCGGGCCTTCGAGATGGCGGCGAAGGGGGAAATGGGTATGTAGGATTCGCCAAGTTGAAGCAAAATGAATCATACGCTGAGTGGTTAATCACACAGTCCGAAATACATTAAAACCATTCCCACCTCAGAGTATACGACTATGAATCAAAAGCCAACAACGCCTCACCCCCATTGGCTACCATCTCATCTCTACTCAACTACTTCCTCGGCGTAACGCTCCTTCGAGCGACCTCAAAGAGGCCCTTGAAGGGGTCATTGGCTGCACTGACCGCCTTTACGGGCGTTGCTACCGGCTTGATCTCTATCTTCTCCTTCTTGTCCTCCGATCTGCCTACAGGCTTGGCCTCCTGCCTTTTCTTCATGAACGCAACGGTCTTTCCGGCAGCCAAGCCTTGCGAGTATCCAGCTTGGTATCCCTCCGCACGGGCCCGCCCAAGCAAGTCTTCCATCTGATTGGCTGGCTCAGTCTGAGTGGTTGAAGATGAGATGGTAGACGCCTCAGTCATGGTACTGACTGTCTCCATCTCAACGACCTATGACCCATTACATCAGCAAACTTAACCAAGAATCGAAGCATCCAACGTACTTCAAAAACGCATGTATTCGCGGGCCATGTCGTCTGGACTTGCTTGTCCTCAGCATCGGCGGTAGGAGTCTGGACGCATCTATCGGCCTGGGCAGGCGTAGAGGTCTGGCAGGTCTGATCGACAAGGGTGGCCGCATCGGTCTGCGTTTCCTCTTCGCGTTGCTCAACTCTCGCAGTTTGAGTCTGCCGGTTGGCGAGGCTAGCAGCGTTGGTCTGGATCTCCTTGTCTTGCTGCTCAGCAGCTGCGGTCTGAGTCTGCTGATCGGCAACGACCGGAGCTTCCTCGTTGACATCCGCAATCGTGCGGAGCAAGAGGTCATGAAGCGACGTATAACGCTGCACACGAATTAGTAAAGTTCGAAGCTCCCAAATACGAGAAACGTTCGTTTCCGCTCTCGTTAGGCTCGTCCAGGCCTAGAGTCGCGAGGAACTGGGTGGCCAGTAGTCGCTGGGCATCTTTCGCGTTTTCTTTCTTCAGCTGTCCGAGGATGTCCTGTAAGGGATCGGATTCGCCGTCCTCGAGCGCGCAGCTAGGACGGACAATGACCTGGTTGTTCTGCTCATGGCTGAAAGCGGTCCAGGCATTCAGGTGCTTGGGGCAGAAAGAGCGAGCGCGGGGGTCCATATTTATCATGCAGTAGTAAGCTTGTCGATTGTTCGAAGCGGTTGCGAGCGAAGCGGCGGTGGGCGCGGTGGCTGTTCGTGTGATGCTGCTGTGAGGAAGTTAGGGAGAGCGAGATATTTCGAAGATATATTTCTTGTGGGCCTGGCTTTGGTGTGTGCGTTTTACCGCGGCGACCGTGCGGTATCTCTGCCTTCACTCATATGTCGGATTGAGACGCGAAGTTGAACGCACGGACACCACCGTGACGTAGGTAAGTGGCATAAGTGGGATGTGCTTCCGCTGTAGCTCGGCTTGCGGCAGCATGGGAGCCAGATTGAAAGAGACGGTAAAAGAAAGAAAAGAACATCTGGTCGAGGTGGCAGGAGCTTGCAATCTTTTGTAACGGAATAACAAAGATGATGCTATAGCACAGGTGATTGAAGGTAAGAGCAACCGACTCTATCGCGCCGTAGAAGAAATCTTTAAGCGATATCGATCCCATCACCAGTAATGACAGCAATTCATTGCAAAGTATCAGTCAATGTCAAGAATGCGGTGATGGACGGTCGGCGTCGTCTACTCGAGCTCGCCGATCGCATGATCCCACTTCCAGAAAGTACTACCTCAGCATATCTCTTTCTCTCTGTCCCCCACCGAATGACGAATCTTCATTGGCAGCGGGACATCTCCTTACCAAAAAAAAAATCTGCTCAGCTGCGCAGTTTTATCCGCCACAGTCCGCCGTCCAACAGATAAAGGCGCGTCGCCTGCGCGATTCCGACTCGCTGCCCCGTAACGCCTTCACAACCGTACTCGAGAAGCAACAAATGAGCTCCGGACAGATTAACTACACAATATTCGAAGTGCGCATATTCGGAGAGGGGAGGAGGTCGATGGAGTTGAAGCTATGCTGGAGAATTGATGTCGGCCTCCGCCAAAGGATGCGCTAACTCCTTCAACCAATCCGCCACTCCCGGACTTCGCTGCAGAAATCCTCCGATGTCGCGCCAACCAATCACATCGTATTCTCAATCGCAACGGTCTTCCGCATAAGGGGACTGCAAAGGACCGTTTTTAGAAGGATGACGAGCAATAGTTGCTTCGGGCTAGAGCCGGATGCTACAAGATCGGCTGCAACCATTTCTTGCTGGGAACAATGGTTGCATGCATTTGTCCGACGTGCTAGGTTCACAATGAGGATGATGATGGAAATTTGATGGATTGGTGCTCCTTACGGTCGCACAGTGTTCGTATAAAGATGCAATGTCGCGCGAGAAAGAACTGTACCTCATTATCCCCAGCCAGCCATTCCATGTCCTCATTAGCTACCCGACTAATTTCTGGCATAATACTATATCCCTGATAATGAAGCCTACGAACCGCCTCCTCTCCGGCCTCCTATTGTCCATCCTATCAATTACTTCAGCCACTCCCACCCGCCGCGATGCCTACGACACCTCCACTGCCATGGACGATGTCATCGCCGGCCGGATCTCTTGCGCGTCTACCGCCGTAATTTTCGGCCGTGGCACCTTCGACACAGGCAACATCGGCGTCTGGACCGGTCCGCAATTCGAAGCGGCCCTGCTCCGAGAACTAAACGGCGACATCCATTTCCAAGGCATAAACCGTGCAGACTACCCCGCCGATCTAGACGGCTACGCGCGTGAAGGTGGGAGCGAGACCTGCGCCGTTGCATGTGCGGCCACGGTGAATGCGTACGCGGCAAAGTGTCCCGAGGCGAGGATATTTGTAAGCGGGTGGAGGTTAGTCTTCCATCTATCTGCCCTACCCTTCTTTCATAAGTATTCCTTGAAGCAGTTAGCGTTACTGAGGAAGATTAGCCAAGGCGCCCTCTGCGCCCACAAATGCGTAAACTACCTCAGCACGCCCCAACTCTCCGGCCTCGTAGTCTTCGGCTCCGAAAACTCCCTCATGACGCCTCCCTCCGCCATCCCGCTTAATCTTCCCTACGCCCCGTATTGCAACGAGAACAGCACCGCGCCGGATCTGCTCTGCACTTCGACTTGGACTTCTGGCTTTGACTTGCCCGACTCGCTTGTTGAACTTACGGGTATGGTGCAAGCAAGTTTGCAGTCGCTGAAGAGCATTGCAGGTAATGAAGCGCAGAGGGAGGCGGCGGTAAAGATGCCAGGGTTGATGGCGGTGGGGTTGGCGCGGAATGCGGCGTGGTTTACGAAGGATTTGGTAAGTGGGCATGTGCGGCGGTGGTTGGTTTTGTTGCCGCATTTTGAGTATGGGACCATGGGGTACACGGATGAGGCGGCGGGTTGGGTTGCGGGGGTGGTGAGGAGGTAGTAGGGGGCTGGAGTGGTATTTGTAGTTGTGTGTGTGAGTGGGTTTGGCTTTTAGCTCCAGATCCTGGTGAAAAAGGAATTTAACGTAAGGCGGCGTGATTGTTTGCATTCCCATGTACGTGATATATGTAGCCGTTAAGATGGATATCTGGATCTCCTGCAAATCGCACGCCAGTAGGCCTGATGTAACCGTTCCATTATTGCATGCGTTGCTAGAAGAATGTTAATATCATACCAGCCTCTAATCCTATACAGCTTACTGTTGGTTGTCTGCCTACTCGCTTACACCGTCTGAACCTAACCTCAACCTCCTCCTCCTTCTCCTTCTCCTTCTGCTCCTTCCACTCCTTCATCCACATCTCCTGATATCTACCAAAATAATAATCAAATAGCTGATCAGCAGTGTCCCCATTCACCTCCTTGGGAAGATTTTCCTATAGCGCCTAGCGGCTTCGCGCCTCGTTCGCCCGTCTCCCTGAACGGCCGTCCAAGCCTCAAAGTTACAGAAACACTTGAATAGGGTATGGCACATATCTTCCGTGATGTCCGAGGAGGCGAAGACCCGTCGGAATATCTCGTCCGTGTGTCCGTTAACCTCGCCCTCGTACTTGCAGCAATATTCTACAGATTCGAGGAGCTCGATCTCGGCGAGGTTGCTGGTCTGCATGGTCTGCAGGGACTTGATAGTGAAGGCCTGGTCGGTGACTTGCTCCTCGAGAGGCTGGACAAGATGAATTTGCTTATTCTCTATGGTGGCCCACAGAAACTCGATGGTGCGTTTCTGGTCGGCACCTGCTGATTGAGCTCCTGGATATGCGCGGGGACGGCATCGATGGACTTCAGGGTGCCTTTGGTCAGTTCGCGGACTTGTAACTTGTCCTCCTCGAACTTCATCTTCCACTTCTCTGCTTCGGCCTTGTAGTTGTCGGCACGGCGATCTGCACCTGCAAGTGCATCCTCAAGCTCTGATTCGTTGCCCATGCGCTCACAGAGCTTCTCCTCATACTCGGCATGGATACGGTCGAGCTCTTTCCAATGCTCGTCACGGACATGGTTGAGCTCTTTCTCATGCTCTTCGCGGACGCTGGAGCTCCTCCTTATGCTCTTCGCGCACGCGCTGGAGGTTCTTCCCGTGCGAATCGCGGACACGGAAGCCCTCGTCCTCATGCTCTTCGCGGACGCCCTGGAGCTCGTTCTCATACTGTTCGCGGACGCAATCAAGCTCATTCGAAAGCGACTCGCTACACATACTCGCGGCATCCAATTCCATCCGCAAGCTGGAGATGAGAGCCTCTTGATCCTTGGCTTTAGCCGCCAGCGTCTTGGTCTCTTGCTTTAGGGTATGCGCATGCTCCACATCCTCCTGCATCAAAGTTTCGTTCTCGCCCTGCGTGTAACGACGCTCAAGCGTCTCGTCGACGATTCTAGTAACCTCTTTGTCCGTGTGCAGTTTTTCTTCGGAGTCACGAGCGAACTTGTGCTCGGTACGGATGACGGTATTGACTGCAGCCTCGTGTTCCTTACCTGCCATCTTCAACACTCGATAGCCTCATCACGCTGCTTGACCGCAGATGCGTACAGTTCTGTGGTGTGCTCGAGCTCCTGCTCTAGGCCCAGCCGCCTCCTCTTCTCTTCATAAAGCCCGTCTAGCAGGTTTGATTCACACTCCGAAATTTCCTGTAGACTCGAGGAAACGGCGTCCTGAGTGGTTTGATTGATGGGGCCGTTTATTTGAGGCGATGTCTCGTTCAGGCGGATGTCCAACCGCTGGGCAATTCCATTCATTCCCTCCCGAAGCCCCTGATGCCTATCAACAATATTCCTCCAGGACGAATTCTCTTCTCCAGTGGGCGAGGCTTCACAGCCGTTCTCAAGATGAGTTGGGTTCCGACTCCGGCATGCTCTCGAACTCATCGCCGATAGAGCCCTTGAGAAGGCTGATCGTAAGATTAGGGAGACCAATTGACTTGTACAGCTCCCCACGTAGGTTCTGCTTTATCGCACCGGCATCAACGTCGGTGGTGGCACCGTCAGCTTTCTCAAGAGGCGAAGAAGAGGCCGGACGAGGTAGCTCGTCACGGGTCGTGCTCGGGGAACCGACGACGTGGATGCTGCTGGGATCGAGTGTGCAATCACTCTTGTCGTCCCACTCGAGTAGCTCGACATTCTCATGCTCGATAATGGAAGAGGAACTAAGGTACTCGACGAAATCGACATCGCTACCCTCAGGAGAGATGTTGACTGAAGTCACTATAACCATATCAGCACATTCCTGTTACAAACCCGAAGCAATGCACTTACCATCCTCCAGAGCAGGCATGACCGTGGGACTTGTGCTCTCCGCGTCGCCGGAGCTTGGAGAGGCCGTCGGGATGTTAATCTCCCTAAGTTCGCCGGAGTCTTTTTCAAGCCTCCTGGAACTCTCCTTAAGATCCATAATCACTCGATCCAATTCTTCGGTGGTGAGAGGCATTGCGAATTGGTTGAGTGGCAATGCTCCTTTGGGTAAAGAGAGATTCGGGGTGCGGGCAAGAAACCTTTATAAGGCGTAACAGGGGCAAAAGCCAAGACCCTTGTGAAAGCCCTCTGAGGTTATCGTGGTATTTGTGCGAAGGGAAACGGACTCTACGTTTGCTCGTACGCATGATGTGGTGAAGGCGGTATATTGGCGGGGCACCTGCACCGCCAAATGGCCTGCTACAAAAGCTCAGATGGTGGAAACGGCGATACCTATGGAAACGATTCTGGTAGTTTTGTACGACTTGTCCTACTCTGTCGCTCTGGTGGGTCAACTGGTGATAGCTTACTGGCACAGCCGAAATGCACTAGTTGACAAAGTATGGAGTGAACAAATCTCTCGAGTCGCTCACATTGCGTGCGGTGAACCGGTGAAGTAAAAACACTTGACCTTGATGAGGGTGGGTGATGTTTCGTAGAGGTCCCGATCACGATCAATTGCTTACGCTTCAAATGTGGATGAAGCTAGTCCGCAATGGCTTTAGCGCATCCTTATAAGGCAGGTATTCGCGGACCCTCTGACTTCCCGTCATCATCGTTCTACCTCCAAGCAGACGAAAATAATATCAAATAAAATGTCCACGGAACCCGTCCCAGACTATTCATCCGTCGTCTCAGCGACCGGCTTCCTCCGACCCCGCGCCTCCCGCTCTCTCCCCACATTCCAGGACCACCTCATCACATCCCGCCGCATTCTCGCTCTCTTCGGCGCAGGCCTATCAGCATCATCAGGACTTCCCACGTACCGTGGTGCAGGAGGCCTCTGGCGGACCCACGATGCAACACAGCTATGTACTCCAGCTGCATTCGACGAGGACCCCGCGCTAGTCTGGGAATTCCATCTTGAGAGACGAAAAGAAGTTCAAGAAGCGAAGCCTAATGCGGCGCATTACGCGCTGGCAGAGTTGTCGAAGAGGAAAAGTGGGTTTCTGGCGCTGACGATGAATGTTGATGACTTGAGTGAGAAGGCGGGTCATTTGGTGGAAAGGCTGTGGCATTTGCATGGAAAGCTGTTCGACGTGAGGTGTTCGAAGTGCGAATTGTGCCTATCGGGCGACGAGGCCACATCTATTCTCAACCCTCTCCTTCAGCATAACCCCTCAGTTCCCGTTCGACTCGAAAACGTGCCACGATGTCCGAGAGCAGAATGCCCGAACGGCCTTCTTCGCCCTGGAGTCGTCTGGTTCACTGAGTCGCTTCCTCAGCCTCTTCTCACTGCTATAGCTACTTGGATCAATAATCCATCTGATCCTACGGGGGCTATTGATTCGATGCTTGTCGTCGGAACGAGTGCGCTGGTGTATCCCGCAACAGCGTATATTGAAGCCGCGCGGAAGAAGGGAGCGAGAGTTGCAGTTGTTGATATCGCGAAAGAGGATCCATCATTGCTTGGACTGGAAGAGCAGGATTGGTACTTTGAGGGTGATGCAGCGAAGTTGGTACCGGAAATGCTAGAGCCGGTCATTGGGACCCTAGGATCAGAGACGAATGCGGCCGTGTGAGACAAAATATTCCTACTGCCGTACGAAAGTCCATCAAAACGTGCCACTGCATTAGCTTCATAGGCGGCAAGCTCCCTCGTACCCGGAAAGCGGTCGACATACGGCCCGTCACCCGCCCATCGCCCCAAAATATCACACCTTCGGCCACCAGATGCTCGTAATCACTCAGCTAGGGGTCGAGTAACTCGACACAAATATAAAAAGGACAGCGCAGTACCTGTGCAGAATCCTTCAGTCGTAAACTTCTCTTGCTTCATCTATGCGATATGAATGACTCACGTAGCAAGTGCGGCAAAAATCTCATGGTTTCGACTTCTCGTCCAGGACGCCAAAGCAACCGCGAAGCAAAAAGCAAATACGGCGACCAGAAATAGCTTCAGCCACGGCCGTCGGATATAATTGAGCGCCACAACAGGTCCGATGAGCAGGACGACAGCGAGTGTGGTCAATAGTGCTCGAACAGCGCGACGGATAGTCTTAGAGTAGTATTGGACGTTCGGATCGTTTGAGCGCGCCTTGTGCTTCTTTGGTAAAAATCAGCAGATATTGCGCAAAGAGATGAAGGGCCAGAGCTTACTTTGGTTATGAATAGATGGGACCATCGTTCTTCGATGAACGTTTCCAGAATGCGGTTACTGCCCTTGCCGCCGGGTTGGGATAGAGAGAGTAAGTCCCCGTCTGTGTCGAGAAAGTGTGATTCCTCCTCTACAGTAGGCTTCTTCCCTCTCAGCCAATTCCGTACGCTGTCTACATACAGGCGTTGGGGCTTTTCGAGCGCGACGGTGTTTGCGTAGGCATTTACTAATTTATCAATCGCGATTATTAGCTTTTCACTACTAAGATTCAAGTCGTATACACATATACATAGGCGCACTTACGGTACTTCGCCAACTTCGTTTCTATTAGACGCATCGCCATCTTTCTCTCTCTATTTTTTCCTCATCTTCTCGAATGCAGGGACACTAAGTCTGCATCATTCCCGCTCCCGAAGTCAGATTGGTCGAGCTGCGTCAAGCGCTCCTCTAGCTCGCATAATTGGTCTTGCAGATAGAGCATCACGCGCATAGTCATCGTGTTAAAGCACTAAAAGATGCGGAATGCGTTGTCGCTACCCATGAGCTTGGATAGCGCGCGGTATCCAGCCACAGATGCTTGAGGTGGGATTGCGCTTGGTGCTTAGTTGCTGGAGCTTGGGAGTTGGATCGAAGGTATTCTAAAGGCGGACCTTGGAAATTAGGGGGTGGAATTTATCTCGACGGAAGCGGCGGGCGACCGGCCGGGGTCCGCACAAATGTTTCAACTTCCTCATTATGTTGGTTCAGAACAGGCGTAGCCGCTATTATGTGTAGAGTTGAAGATGAAGCGGTAAGCTGGGGAGCTGGCACAATGGAATCTGGAGCTTGGGATGAACGCGGCCTGGATTGACCCTGTGGTGGTAAATTTTGAAGTAGAAACCCGCACTCACTCCGAACGTTATTGTCGATCAAGGTTGGTGCAGCATTAGAGGATGGGGGGAATGTGGCACTCGAAGACGAAATAATTAACCGCGGGGACGGGTAGGGCATGACAACTGCAGCCCCGGCGGGTCGACTTAAGATGGAGCCCATGCCGGCTGGGGTGTAATCAGGATACACAACTCTATTTTCTTAGCGGCTAGGTACCTTTTCTGTTATGATGTTGTGTATCAGGAAGCTCTGGTGAATGGGGAGAGTGACTGAATGACGTTTTTACTAAGTGGTGCAAGAGACTGGAACGTATACGTGTGATAGAGCGGAAAGAGCGGCAACGGGGTAGGCTGCATATACATGCCACAAGCTTTCCTCAGCCTGACCGGTCGAACGACAAGTGTGGCGTCGTGTGATGGGCATAGCCTTCCGGTTTCGCTTAAAATTGTTATATCGATGTTGCGCCGCTAGAAAGCCAAGACGGAAAACCCGTGTATCGATGGCGATGAAAGGCAGCATTGGATAGGTATTCGCTTGTAATTGTTGGGATTATGACTGGGTCGCGAATCGCATCTGAGAAATGTGGCTGAATTTTTCGATTCAAAAACCCAAGCTTTGTAAGGCTTGCAGGAGGCGGTGCTCAAAAGCAAGTTCAAGCCTTATTGGCGCTTAGTTCTTTGCTGGGCTCTGGAACTTCTCTTGTGTAGAGTGTGCTGCATTCAAGAGCTGAATTACAGTCTTTAAAAAGCGAAGCCAACACAAATTCCCATGGTTTTGAAGGTCCATTCCAGAAGTAGTACAAAAAGGGACATGCGGAGTCTAAATTCAGATATAGAGTCACTGCTAGACCGATCATTTGCAGAGTATGTTCGTGTTACTTTGTTATGGTAACGGACTGCGACGTAATGGCCTGTGCGTTTCATACCTATGGTACCTGTGGTGTCTATGGTATGCAAGACGCGGAAAGGGATGTCTGTCATTAACAACGCATGTAGTACGCGAGAACACGTGGATATATACGTGCGACACGGACAGAAATAGTCTCTGATTTCGCGAGTTTACGATTCCATCAGTGCTCATTCTAACAATCTGACTGGATGATGACTAGCCCGCCGCAACGACCTATTGCAGAGTCTACAGCTTAAACCTCGAGACCAAATCCTGTTTCTAGACCAGGTCCTATCAACGCGATGCCGTATCGACTGTGAGTGCCGGATCTATGGTGGAAAGGGCCGTTTGGGTTATCAGATTGAAATTTCCGCGTATCGCGTATCTCCACTGGTGAGCGGCGCGCGACCCTGGAAGGTAAGAATGCGGGGAAGAGGCAAATGGGAGCTCCAGAAACGAGGATTTGCTTGCCGACGATAGTGCGAATGCGAATGCGCGTGTGCCAGCGACCTCTAAGTACGGTAGACTTTCGTACATGGCTCGCTCTGATTGGTTGGGCAGTGCGAGGCCCGACGCTATATCAAGAATGGACAAGTGTACCTCTAAGTGGCGGAACCGAGGACTCTCATCACAACATTTGAATATCTCCTGTCACTATCTCGCATCGAAAAGCCCTAACGCGTTTACCTTCACATTCAGCTTTGGTCTGTATCTCTATAATCCTCAACCTAATATCGAACATGGCCAGCTTCGAGAACAAAGTCGTGATCATCACCGGCTGCAGCAGCGGTATCGGCCTCGCCACCACTCGGCTGTTCCTGGACCGCCAAGCGAAAGTCTTCGGCATCGACATTTCCAGGTTCAAGGAAGAACTCACGGAGGCACAGCAGAAGGCATTCGTCTTCCACGAAGTTGACCTCACAATTCCCAAAGCTGCCGATGATGCTGTCGCCGCTTGCGTCATCAAATACGGCCCGAAGATCGATGTTCTGATCAATTGCGCCGGCATCTCAGATGGCTGGTCGAGCGCTGATACACTCAAGGATAGCGAGTGGGAGCGCGTGATCATGGTCAATTTGACGGTTCCGGTGCGGCTCATGACTGCTGTGTTGCCATCTATGAAGGAGCATAAGGGTGGTGCCATTGTCAATGTGGGGAGCAAGGCAGGGGTTTCTGGCGCGTCCTCTGGCATTGCTTATACCGCAAGCAAACATGGACTGGTATGTTCTCACCGCTTCCGATTTGGTACATGAAAGCTTACACGTTGGCGCAGGTCGGCGCGACGAAGAATGTCGCTTGGCGATTTCACAGCGCCAATATCCGCTGCAATGCAGTACTTCCAGGAGGTAATACCGACCGACCCTTCTTACTCAAGCTCTGTTTCATTACGTGCCGAATCTAAAACAATCAGGTGTCAATACAAACATCTCGTCGTCGGTCAACATGGAGTGCTTCGACCCTGTCGGTTTCGGAACGTTCTTGTGCGTACCTTCTCCATTTTCCTTTACTTCTTGTACTTGCTAACTTTCGGGAAGCCCGGTCGTCCAGCTACATGTCGGTAAAGATGAGAAGGGTCAACCGGTAACAATCATTGAGCCTAATGACGTTGCCCGCGGTATCGCCTTCCTGGCGTCGGATGAGGCAAAGATGGTGAATGGCGCCTTGCTACCCATCGATGCGGCATGGTCCACGATTTGAACATGGAGCGGAAGATTTCGTTGGCAGAGTTGCGCCACTTGACCGTGTTTAGATACTTCTACGGCTCTGATTAATTCGTAATTTGATCATCGCCCTACGGTCCGCGCTAAGGCCTTCATTCGAGACAACGATTTCTCTAACGTTGGTGTTTCTTTGTTGTATTACGGGAAGCCCACAGTAGGCACCAGGCAAACGACAGCGGACAGAGAGACGGAAGTACGGAGTGACATGATGAGAACGCACGCACCGGGTATGCATCCTGCCCTCCACTACCTTTATAGCAGATCTCACTAGGAATGGTTTGTACTCTCACTCGTAAGTACGCTTGTATGCATCTGTAAGAGAATGTTAGACGAACGAGTCGCTCTAGGCTTTGCGTATCCCCACTATCTTCTTGGTGCACAACAACTGTGGCCATTCTGGTCTTGCAAGCTAACATCAATTACTTTGCAGAAGATTAAAAATCCGTCTCCTTTTTTCGCATTTTGACTTTCCTGATGTGCTCAATCTCCTCGTTTCCGCACGGCCTGTGCCTTCACCCAACTACGTAACTAGAAGCGCTTCCGTAATAGGAATCCGACCGACCCTTTCTGAACGTCATGCCTTCTAGTCAGCATGGCGTTCCTGTTCTCCGAGCGCGCTCACTCTGCGTACTTTGCATACCCGTTGAATCACTCGCATATTGCGGGAGATGTGAGCAAGGATCTCGTTTTAGCCACCCAGTAAGCACACCCATCCTAAAGAACATCAGCAATATACTCAAACAATACTATAGCGGCACTTGCAACGCGCTCATGCTCAACTCCATCAGATTTCCACTCCATATACCTAGCCCAAGCCCCCACACTCAAACTCGACGTCGCATATCTAGATCGCCTCATCCTCGACGAACCCCCGGAGCAATCGCCCACAATGCGACTCTCCACCCACACCCCAATAACAAACCTTGTACTTCTCCTCCCAACCGCAGCCCTCATTCTCGCAGCCGCCCCACCATCAGCAACACCAATTCCCCTCCCAAACGACTGCTCCGCATACCCGCGCTGGAACGCGACATCCAACACCGCGGGCCCCTTCACCGTAGTCGCCGACTCGACCGGCTCATCCATCGACGGCAACCCGGCGAGCGTAGAAAGCTTCACCAACGACGGAAAAGACAGATATGGTTTCGTACGTCCCGGCCCCTTTCTCCACCTCCACCGCACTCCAATCCCCGTGCCTGTGTCCCAATCCTGGGTTCCAATACTAACTCGTGATGAAATGGAACAGATTACCATCCCCAAAGGTGCCCCCCGCCTAGGCGGCTTCCAAAATCTGACACTGCGTTGCACCACTTCGAGCACCAACGCCTCCCAATCCAAACCCCAATCACAGTCTCAGCTACAAATCCAGGTCCGCTCCTCCTGGGTCAACGTATACATCACCGGCCAAGAAAACTGGCAAGCGGCCTTCAGCTTCGGACTCGAGACCTCCGGCGCACCCGGCATACCCGTGCAAGCGTATCATCATATTGGTGCAGATGGGATAGAGGGAAAGGATGTGTACTTCGGTGCGAGGGGGAGGACGGGCTGGGCGTTTAAGTATAATTGGGGTGGGAATGCGGGGGAGTATTATTTGGTTAGGTGGATTGGGGAAGGGAAGGGGTTGACGAGGAGGGGGGAGGGGACAAAGGAGGGGCTGGAGAAGAGGCAGGGCGAGTTTCCCGTGCTGGATGATAGGGATTGGGTAGGGTTGTTGAGGGTTGTGGGGTAGAGGGGTGTGAAGAGTGGGTTTGGAATTTGGAATGGGATTTTTTGATAGATGGCGTTGCGCTTTGCGATTGTGGGTGCCTGAGGGTTGCAGTGCTGATACTTGTAAAGTCTTATTGAGAGAGCGGTTGATTGGGGGTCACTCACTTGATTGCTAGGGTGCCTGTTCGAGAGCTATCGATGTATGCTACGAAGGCGTTTGGGCCTCAAATATTGTGAAATATCGCCAAGAGAATAGCCCTTTTCATGGTCGAAATAGTTGCGTGCACAAGATTGGGGCCGTTTAAGTCTTGGAGTCGTGTTCAGGTCACAAGTGGTCGGGCCGTGCTGCTGCGGCACGGCCGTGGTACACGAGGAGCAAGTGGCGCTCAAGGTGCCCGCCTAACTGCGCCCGCCTACGCGGACGGATCGAGAGTCCGCGGCCCGTCCCGTGCGACTTGAAAGAAAGCTCGAAAGCTTGAAAGCTTGAAAGCGATCGAACTCTCATATTTGCAGGGTGAATTGTGTGTATTCAGCGATTCGCCGCGTCGAGGAAGGCGTTCGAGTCTAATTTGCGCGCGCAATGAACTGGGGGCCAAAACCTCTGAGGCAGTGTCGCATTAGACGGGACAAACCCGCAATGCTAGTAGCATGCAATACGGGCCAAAACGACAAGATTGGCAACGGCAAAATCTCAAGGATTGAACGGAGTTCATGCAACTTCTGAAACTAGAGTGAACACATTGTAATCAAGAGAGCCAATAGTGGAGCGATGTTGTCCTAGCTGTGTTCGCGTCATATACGATAGATTAGCCCGCGGAGCACATGTGCGTGTTGAACTCCATGGATTCAACCCATTGGACCATATTGTGGGGGCATTGACCTTGGGGATGCGCGAACACGGGGCGATCTAGCCTGTATCAAAATTTGGTTGGCTCACAGTGGCTATAGAGAATGTTACTTTACCCAGGCGCAGTTGTGGTGCGTAACTGGCTGCGCCAACCCGACCAAGTGAAACTGGTTCACAAGCAAGTTGGTGGCCACGTCTGGCCAGCTCTCCGCAGGCTTAAATACCCCATCCTTCGGCCCGCCATAACCTGACAGACATTCATACTCGTGTAAAGGTCATCATGAAACAATCGACGAGAGTCCAAAGAGGGGTGATACACCCATATCCGCCCTGGAATCGACATGATTCTCTTAACGACTCAAGAATCCGTGATCTCCAATCATAGCCGCCCACTCAGATGTTCCCATTCCTACGGTATCGCAGGAGCTCAAGGCATGCAGTAGGTAATTGACCTATACATCTTGGCCGGCAGACACTCACTCTTTCCAGTACAGAAGATTAACAACACCATCTCCCAACGGGACGAAGCGCATGCTGACGTTTTGAAGATATTGATTGAAAACTATCGAAAGCATGCAGCACCCTTAAAACCTGATATAGACAGAATTCTTCGTTTCGCAATTTCACGTGGCTGCCTGCCGTTTGTAAGACAGTTGGTGAAGGAGCACGGGGCCAATCTTCTCCAGGAAGATGTCCTTGGACGAACTGCAATCTTCTGGTTGGCTCGCTCAGTCGACTCAGATAATATTGCTCCGTACATAGTAGATTACGTCTACGAGAAAGCAGACAAATACCATTTGGACCGTGCCGACAGCGACGACAAATCGGCTCTTTGGTACGCGATACAGTGGGGAAATGTGGACACAGGCTGGCAGTTGCTTTACCGAAAGGCGGATCCTTGGATACACTGGCACAGTTTCGCCCCAAATTATAGGGATCGCGACGAAGTACTGGGCTTGATGTGTATCTTCACATTTGCGTATTTGGGCCATCGTGTTCGACGGTTGGTTACTAGTTACGGATGGCTCGATTCGAGGCAGTAACTGGGGTCCCCTCGCTACTAACTGACTGTAGGGGTACAAAAGTAGGTTAGTAACTAAGGATAGCCGTTACGGCTTACTTATTAGAGGTGCAGTTACTAGAGGGTGTAGTTACTATATAGTGTAGTTATGTTAAGATCCAAGAATGTGGAACAAAGGGCGGAAAGGATAGGACGACAGCAATGATGCGGGGCAACGCCGTAACACCGTAACCGAGATCAGGTGACAACACTATCCCGCCAAGCCATAACATCCCGCTAAGCGAGGGATAGTTAACTATCCCTAGATAGCTAACTATCCCGTGCTTTTAGGATAGCAGTACTTTAAAGGGATAGCGTTACTATATATAGGAATAGTAGGAACTGTATAGTTCCTAGTATTTAACTTAGTTAATAATCTATTATTTAGATTCTATTAAGCATTATTAATTTAATAGTTTTATAACTTTAATACTAACTACTCTATTACTTACTTACGTAATTAATAGCCTCTCCCCTATTATTACTCTTACCTAAGAACTAACTTACCCTTATAGGATTAGCTACTCTATAGAGACGTAATATATTAAACACCCTTAATATAAGTAACTTTAAAGGTATTACTATAGTTACTAACTCTAAAAATAAGGTAGCTAAGCTAGACCTATACTATAGAGACTATAATAAACTTAAAGAATAGATCCTTTAACTTAAACTCTACTTTTATATCTTAGAATCTAAAATAAAGGGTAAGAAGAAAGTTATTCTTATAGTATTATTGCGGAGCGAGGAACGAGCGTAGTAATATATAATTAGTCTCGCTAAACAGAATATCCCTGTCGCATCCCTATTAATTTCCTCTTTAGGCAATTTTTACTTATATTATAAGAAATTCGTATAAACTTTAGTAGGTAATATTAGCTAATTAGTAGCGCTGTATCTACACTAGCTACTACGCTAGGTACTAGCTATAGAAGGCGTAAATAATCTAATTAGAACATACTCTAGCTATAATTCTTAACCTCTGCCTATACTACCTTAACTAGCTTCTACGCAGACACCACCTGCCTATTAGCAGTGTAAAGCTATTCTACAGCTAGGTAGAGATTAGTTTCGCTCTAGTAAGTAGAAGTAGAGATGTGCTGTATGCTTAATAGCAGCACGTCTAGCAAAACACGCCTATAGTTATATAAAGAGCGACCTAGCTTCTCTACCTTTAAAGCGTCCTTCTACCTTCTTAGGCTCCTAGGTACGCTAACTCTATTATAAAAGTTATTTAAAAATGTTTTTCTATCTATTCTAGAACCTCTAGTAGGTAATATTAGTCTAGGTATTAGTTAACTAGTATTAGTAGATAAAGACCTTAATATTACTAATTTTAAAGCTACTAAATTAAACGCGTATAATATGCTACCCGCTTAGCTAGATATTAATTTTAAGAAGGAGAACTATCTTACAGATTCTACTATATTAGTATAAGAAAAGGGCTATATATATAAATTCTATAAGGCACTTAATAAGGAGCGTATAAATATATATAATACCTA
>MU005582.1:1032532-1044401 GCA_010405425.1 Lentithecium fluviatile CBS 122367
AAGGATCTTTATACTATCTTTAATATAGCTACTATTCTTAAGTATTAGATTAAGCTAGTTACTATGCATACTTAGAACTTTATAAATAATAAGGTTAGATTTACTAATTCTATTTTAGGTTCGCTTAAGGTAGAGCCGCCTAAGAAGAAGAAGATAAACTAGCTATTAGATAAACCTAAGGGCATAATATTTAGGTGCCTTAGTAGTAATAGTAGATACTTTAGGTAGTTTAGGTTGCTCTCTTAAGTTAGAGAATAGCTTTTATAGATAGCTTAAGGAATTTAATAGCTTCTACTAATACCTTACTCTTTCTCTACTAAATTTTAGAATATACCTTTTATAATTAACTCGCTCCGCAGTCTAATTTTCGTTTACGAATAATTAGTAGATGTTACTTATAAGGCGAAGCAGCTACCTAAATCTAACTATACCTATTAAGCTACCTAGCTAAGGAAAATCGCGAAGGTAATGCTATTAATTAGATTATTAAAGACTATAAGAACTTTAAGAAAGAACTTAGGTAGCTTTTTAGTATTACTAACTAAGTATCTCTTACTAAATAAGCTATATAGTAACTCTAATAGACGCACTCTATTACTAATTACGCTATATACTTTAAGAAATACGCTATATAGCTTAACTAGAAAGAAGTACCCCTAATAGTTATATATAAATAAGGCTTAAAACTAAAAATCCGCGAAGAACTACTACGCTCTAGAAACCTTATTACCTCTCTAAAGAATCTTTATAAAGAGTCTATTAGAATTAACGCTAAATAGTATAAATTATATTAAAAACTACGCTAATAAGGATAGAAGCTACGCTCTAGCTTTAGAAAGCTACCTAATAGCTACCTAATAAAGCCTTAAGCCTTAGGTAGTTAACTATAATGCTACTAATATAATAATTATAGTTACTAGCTAATAGAAGGAATCTAGTATAATAACTTAGAGAAAAGGGAAATAAGAGGACTAGGCTTTTATAAGCTATACTAGCGTAACTCTAAAGAACCTTTAATAGAACTATAGTCTTAAGAAGTAGAGACGCGTAAATGCTTTATATATAGTAAGCCTAGCTATCTTATAAAGAACTGCTATTTTAGGAATAAAGTTAAGTAATAGCTAAATATTATATCTAAAGATAACTAGGAAATAGAGGAAGAAGAATAGAACGTAGTTAATAAGATTAAGAAAATTAATTTAGAAACTATAGAACGCCTAGACACCCTAGATAAATAACTATATAAAGATCTAGAAGAACTTAATAAAGATAAAGAACCCTATTACTCTATCTAACGAGCACTAATACTATATCTAGATGTAAAAAAACCTTACCTAGGCACGCCTATAGTATAGGACTTTCTTAAAGAGTTTAAGATATAACTACGCAATAGAGATACTCTACTATATAGAATTCTAGGAAAGAAGCCTAAATCTATAAAAGAAAATAGAGGAAGACTTCGCGTAGTTACCTAGAAAATAGAAGATACTATAAAGTATAACTATAAGTATTAAAATAAGAAATAGAAGTATAATAATAAACTACTAAACTACTAACTACGCTATTATATTAATATACGCAACCCTAAATATAGAAGTATAAGCTATATAATATGCATAGACAACTACTGTAAGGTATACTATACAGATAAGGTTAATAAAAGCTACTTTCTAGAAGCTAGACATTAATATAAGTAGGAGTAGTTTAATTGCCCTATAAATAAATATAATAAACACCTATAGGATAAACGCGAAGCATAGTACTTCCTATAGAAAACTAACGTGGAAAATACAGCATGCACCCTACTAGTAGATGGCATCTATATCTAGGATAAATAGTAAAACTACCTAGAAGCAATGTGCAAGAAGCATTACTATAAGAAAGAAAAGAATGGTTTTTACTTACACTCTCTAGTATTTACTATATAAATTAATTCTAGATATAGTATAAGATATAAACTTTGCAGAGAATAAAGTAATAATAACTATTAAGCACTTAAACTTAGATAATAACCTTTTTTAGACTAAAACTAAGGCGAGAAGATACCTTCTAAGAATTTAATGCTATAGGTAATAGAGTATTAATAAAACTTACTATCTAAGTTAGAAACATTAAGGCTAGAGCTATAATAAACTTAGGGGTATAAGAGAACTACATCTTACCTACTACTACTAGAAAAGCTAGACTTACGTTAAGATAGAAATAATAATCTTACCTCCTATACGTAAAAGACAGGGCACTAATGCCTAAAACACTAAGAATAGACTATAAAGTTAAAGTAACGCTTAAGATTAATAAATACTAAGAATAGATTACCTTTAATATACTAAGATCCTCTAGTTATAGAGTAGTACTTAAGTTACTATAGTTAAGAAGACATAACCTATATATTAAATAAGATAAAGAAAGAATATCCTTAATACGCTATAACTATATATTATAGGCGGTACCTATATATTAGTAGAGTCTAATAATAGATAAAAGAGAACTTAACATACTCTTACAACTAGAAGTTAATAAATATAAATTAACCTTAGAAGACACTAGCAGGAACTACTAGGTTAAGAAACGTAAAAATATAAGGAATAGCATAGCTTATAGCATCTCTAAACAGTATAAGAAATAGAAATACTTATTTTAGGAAAGAGAAGGAAAAGTAAACCTACCTAAGTACTAACCCTAGGATTATATAATTAACCTAGAAGAAGGAAAAATACTACCCTTTAGACTACTCTACGCAAAAACAGGCAAGGAACTTAAATAGGAAAGAGAATTTATAAAGAAAAACCTAGAAAAGAGATATATTTAAACTTTAAAATTACTAGCAGCTAGCCTATTTACCTTTATAAGAAAGAAGAATAGAGAACTATAACCTTATATAGATTATTAAAGGCTTAACGTAATAACTATAAAAAACTAATATTTACTACCTAACGCAGCTAAACTTAGAGATAGACTCGTAAAAGTAACTATCTTTACCTTACTAGACCTCTAAGATAGCTACCACCTTATACAGATAAAAGAAGGGGAAGAATAGAAAACAGCATTTTAATTAAGATATAGACTCTATAAATATCTAGTTATGCCCTTTAAACTTACTAATGTACTAGTAACATTTTAAGCACTCGTTAATAACGTACTATAAGAACACCTTAATATATTTATTATTACTTATATAAACAACATTCTTGTCTTCTCTAAGCATAATAAGGATTACTAAGAATATATTAAGGCGGTACTTAGTGCATTAGAAGGAGCAAACCTACGCCTAAAACCTAAGAAATGCAAGTTCTATATATAAGAACTTAAGTTCTTAGGCTTTATTATTAATATATAAGGTATTAAAATAAGTCTAGATAAAATTAAAGCTATACGTATATAGCTACGACTAAAAATAGTAAAATATATCTAAGAGTTCCTAGGATTCTATAGATTTAATTAACAGTTTATTAAAAAATACGCAGTAGTTACTATACCCCTAACAGAACTTATAAAAAAGAACGTACTATTTATATAGGAAGATAAATAGGAAAAGGCCTTCTAACTTCTATAAATAGTATGCATTACACTACTAGTACTTATTAATTTCTAAAGTAATAAGCTGTTATAGATTAAGATACACGTAAGCAACTAAGCCCTTAGAGCTTACGTAAAATAGGAAAGAAATAGAAAATAGCACCTAATAGCTTACTACTTAAGAAAGCTTACAGATATAGAAACACGATATAATATCTATAATAAGAAACTATTTATAATTATTAAAGCACTTAAATACTAGCAAATCTACGCATACAGCTACTCTAAGCTTATTATCTTTACTAATTATAAGAACCTCCTAAGGTTTATAATAATAAAGGATCTTACGCTAAGATAAGTAAGATAGTCTAAAGTACTTAGATAGTATAAGTTTAGAATTATGTATACACCTAGAAAAGAAAACGGACGCGCTAATATACTAAGCTAATAAAGCAACTTAGCTAGAGATAAAATAATTACACGCGCTGCTATCTTAGTATAGAATAAAGATAAATTGCTTAGCCTATTATAAGAACTTAACACACTCCTTATAATAGGATAAGAAGTACCTAAAGGATAGTAAGAATAGGTTATTAAATAACACTATAATAATCTAATATATAGACACCCTAGCATTATAAGAACTATAGAACTTATTTAGCGTAACTACTAATTTAAGGGAATAAAGTAAAAGGTTATAAACTACATTTAGAAATGCGCAGACTGCTAGAAGAATAAATACATTACTTATATACTATATAAAGAGATGTAAGCTATCTAGATTCTAGAAGAACCCTAGACTAATATCTCTATAGACTTGGTTACTAGCCTACTAAACTCTAAGGACCTAGTAACTAATACATCTTATAACGTAATACTAGTAATTGTTAACTAATTTACTAAGTATATAGAGATAATTTTATTCTATAATACTTATATAGTAAGACAACTTAGATTTGTAATCCTAGACTAACTAGTTAGGTATTACAGAACACTAAGGATAATTATTAGCGATTAAGATAAGCTATTTATATTTAACTATTAGATAACACTAATAGCACTTATTAGAACGAAATGAAAACTATTAACGGCCTACTGCCTATAAATAGATAGATAAACAGAATAGATAAATAGAACTATAAAAACCTACTTAAAGATATATAGTAATAAACTATAAAATAATTAGGTATTACTATTACTAATAGCTTAACTAGCATATAATAATAAGAAATTAGAAGTAATAGGACAAACACTATTCTATGCAAACTATAGAAGATATCTATATCTCTTTAAAAGAACTCTACTAATAAAAGTATAAACTAAAATAGCAGCTAACGACGCTAGAGACATACATAAAGCACACGAAGAAATAAAGAAAAATATACAAAAAGGTATAATAAAAAAGTATTAAATATAATAACTAAAAACAAAAAATAGCACCTTAGCTAAAGAAGGGGGATAGAGTATATCTGCTTATAAAAAATCTTTATATAATATAACTAAGAGACTAAATTATATAAAAGGTAGATTATTTTTAGTTTTTAATTTTATAGTCTAGTAGACTATAAATATTAATTCCTAAATAACGTTAAAATACACCTAGTATTTTATATATTTCTTCTAGAACTATTAGACCTAGAGACGCTATTATAAAAAACCTTCTACTACTAGAAAGAAGAAGATAATAAGTATAAAGTTAAGGCACTACGCGAATATTATAAAGTAGAATAATAAGACTTCTAAGATAGTAACTTCTACTAAGAATAGTTAGTAAAATAGAAAGAATACCCTAAATCTAAAAACACCTAGGAACCTAAAACTAACCTATAAAACTATAAGTAACTACTTAAGGTAGTAAATCTAAGTTAATTTTAAGCGTCGCGCTAACCTTATATTCTATTCTAAGATTCTTAGGCATTAATAATCTATCTTCTGCGTATAGTAAGTATAGTTATTTTTTTCTTTATTATATAAGTCCTACTCTATTAATAGTGCAAGGCAAGATATAGTTTTCTTAGGCTCCTAAGTCTATTATAGCTTTAGCTTTAATACTTTTAAACTAGACGATAAGTTTAATTAACGCTTTATTATCTATTACGTTAAACTTTTAGAAGGCATTCTCGCGCCTTAGTATTAGCCTAAAAAAGAGGATTATTTAAGTTTAGGTGTATAGTAGTTAATATAGCGTTTTTCTTCTTATCCTCTTTTTATACTATAATTAGGGTTAATTTATATAGTAAAAACTATAGGGTTAGCTAGAAATTCTTATTACTTCTTTTCCTTATAGTGCTTCTAGTACATTACTTCTAGGCAGGTCTGCTATTTATCTTAGGTATAGATTTTATCTAATAGTAGAGTGTATACGGTGTTCTAGGCGTCTATCTTTATTAGATAGTATTATACTTCTCTCTTACCCTATTGGTACTTATTATAGATATTAATAAAGTAGTTAAATTATTTCTATCTATATCTATATCTAGGCTCTAGAAAGTAGCTTACGTTTATCTTTACTACGTAGTATACGTTATAGTAGTTATCTACGTATACTATATAGTTTATAACCTTATATTTAGAGTTATATATATTTACGTAGTGCGTAGAGTAATAGTTAGGCTATTTATTATTATACTTTTACTTTATATTCTAGTACTTATAGTTATAGTTTACTATGTTCTATATTTTTTAGTTAATTTATTAGTCTCTCTACCTATAGTTATTTTAGAGCTCTAGTTCTTTTCTAAGTATTTCTTATAGAGGTGCGTCTCCGTTACGCGACTACAGGACTATATTATCTAGAGGGTTCTATACTATAGGCGTGCCTAGATAAGGCTCTACTACGTTTAGGTATAAGGTTAGTACTCGCTAGATAGAGTTATAGAATACTTCTTTAGGTTCTTCTAGATCTTTATATAATTATTTATCTAGAATATTAGAGTACGTAGCTTTAAGGCTAAGATCTTCTATCTTACTAACTACGTTCTATTCTTTATTAGTTCTCTAGTTATTCTTAAATATTACATTTAGCTATTACTTAACCTTATTCTTAGAATAATAGTTCCTTATAATATATTCCTTCTTACTATATATAAAGCATTTACGCGTCTCTACTTCTTAGAAATATAGTTCTATTAGAGATTCTTTAGAGGTACGCTTATAGTGTAGCTTATAAAAGCCTAGTCCTCTCTCTTTTCCTTTCTTTAGGTTATTATACTAGATTTCTTCTATAGGTTAGCTGCTATAGTAATTATAGTAGTAGAGTTATTTACGTTAATTATTTAAGTTATAATAGTTTATTTACTAGTTAACTAGTAGTTTCTTATAGCTAGGTGTTAAGATCCAAGAATGTAGAACAAAGGGCGGAAAGGATAGGATAACAGCGAGGAAGTAGGGCAGCCTCGTATCATCTGTAACCGAGGTCACGTGACAAGACCACCATCCCGCCAAGCAAGGGATGGCACCGTTATATATAGAAGCCCTAGGAATCCTTATAATTCCTAGTATTTAACTTATTTACTAATCTATTATTTAGATTCTAGTAAGCATTATTAATTTAACTGTCTTATAACTTTAATACTAACTACCCTATTACTTACTTACGTAACTAACCCTCTTCTAATAACTAAACTATAAGATCTTTGCTATCTTTATAGCTAATATAAATAAGGCCTTAAAAGAAAGAAAGTATACTAACCTAGAGATAAAGGTACCCTATAAGTATTATAACCTATTATACGTATTCTCTTAAAAAGAGGCTAATAAACTACCTAAGAGATAATTATATAACTATAAGATTAAAATAATACCTAGTAAATAACTAGGATATAGACCTCTATATAGCATATCCTAGAATAAACTAAAAGTACTATAGAAGTACCTTAATAACTACCTATTAAAAGGGTTTATCTAAGCTAGCTTATTACCTATAGCCTCCCTAGTTATCTTTATAAAGAAGCTAGGAAGAGGTCTGCGCTTTTATATTAATTACTAAGCGCTTAACGCCCTAATAATTAAGAACTAGTACTTAATTTCTTTACTACAAGAAACTCTAAGTTAGTTAAGTAAGGCTAGGTTCTATATAAAGTTTAATATTATTACTATCTTTAATAAGCTATAGATAGCTAAAGAAGATAAATAGTTAACTGCCTTCTAAACCTAATATAGTCTATTTAAATACCTAGTAATACTATTTAGCTTAGCTAACGCTCTAAGTATATTCTAGCATTTTATAAATAACGTGCTCTAACTATACCTTAACATCTTCTATATAGCCTATATTAATAATATACCAGTCTATAGTAATTCCTTAGCTAAATATAAAAAGCACGTTTAATTAGTACTTAAGGCGTTAGAAGAAGCTATCCTATAACTTAATATAGATAAATATAAGTTCTATAAGACTACTGTTATATACCTAGAGTACGTAATCTCTACTAAGGGGATCTAGATAGACTCTAATAAAGTTAAAATAATTATAAAGTAGAAGTACCTAAAGAACGTAAAGAATATATAAGCCTTTATTAGGTTTACTAACTTCTTTAATCTTATAAGCCTACTTATAGCTACTATAAAAAAGAACGCCTAATTCTAGTTTAACCTAACCTATTAGGAAGCTTTTAACGTACTAAAGAAAGCGTTTACTAAGGCTTCTATTCTCTAATACTTTAACCTAGAACTCTTAATAATTATAGAAGTAAACGCCTCTAACTATATAGTATTAGACGTTATATCTTAGACTAATGCTAATAGTATAACCTAGCCTATTACGTACTTCTTAAAGTGTATAAGCTCTACTAAGGATAATTATAAGATCTATAATAAAGAATTACTTATAATTATCTAATACTTTAAGTAATAGAGATCTAAACTTAAAGAAGCTACCTTCCTAATTAAGGTACTAAGTAACTATAAGAACCTATAGTACTTTATAATAATAAAGTAGCTAAGCTACTAATAAGCCTAATAGTCTTAATACCTCTTCTAATTTAACTTTATAATAACCTACTATCCTAGAAAAAAGGAAGAGAAGCCTAATACTTTAATAAGACACTCTTAAGACCTCTCTACGTAAGATAAAGCCTAATAAGCTAGAAACTAGACACTATTTAGGCCTAAACTGTTCTCTAAGCATTTAGGGCTTTTTAGGATAATATTTCTAAGAGTTTTAATAATAAACCTAACTAAGATAGATTACTTAATAATAAATATTATTAAATAATAAATATGCTAATAATAGGTTTATTTAAGATACGCTAAAGTTACTCTAAGCAAGTGTAAAGACTAAAATAGTAGATTATACTACTAAGACTAATTAGTAATTTCTAACTCTAATAAACTAAGAATTAAGTTTCTTTAACTTATATATAAGTATCCTATTAGTAGCTATTCTAGTAGAGGAAAGACTCTTAATATCCTTTAGTATAAGTATTACTAGTCGCGTATATTTAATACTATTTAATAATTTATTGCCTACTACTATACCTATTATAGGGTAAAGGCTTCCTATAAGAAGTACTATAGCTTTTTAAAACTATTACCTATACCTAAACAGCGATAGCAAGATATCTCTAATAACTTTATTATTAACTTACTTAAATCTAAAGGTTATATAAATATTATAGTAGTAGTTAATAGACTATTAAAGTACTAATTTATAATCTCCTACGTGTTAATAATAGCCCCTGTAATAGTAGAACTATTTCTCTAATACGTATAGGTCTATTATAGCCTACCTAATATTATATTATCTAATTAAAAAGTATAGTTTATCTCTGCCTTCTATACTAAACTATATAAATAACTAAAGGTTTAAGCCTAACTCTCTACTACTTTCTACCCTAAGAGTAAAAGATAAACTAAGAATATAAACGCTATAATAGAATAAGTCCTCTAAGTATTTATAAACTACTAATAAGATAACTAGGTATAATAGCTACTAATATTATAACTTAAAGCTAATAATATAACCTCTAAATCTATATAAGTTTCTTTATTCTTTATAAACTATAGATAACACCTCTAAATAGGTTTTAAACCCCTAATAAATACAGTTTGCCTTGCCTATTAGGCACTATAAGTAGCTAATATAAATAAGATAATTAAGAAGATGTATAATATAATTAAGTTTATATATAAAGAGTTATTATAGGCGCAAGTAATAAAGTAAGAATACGTAAACTAAACGTAATTACCTACTCTAACGTATAAAGTAGGCGACTAAATATAGCTTAACGCCTAAAATATCTAAACTAACTAATAGTTAAAGAAGCTAGACTAGAAGAACCTTAGCCTATTTCTAGTAGCTAAAATAGTTTTATTCTACGCTTACTAATTAAACCTACCTAGTAGTATAAAGATATATCTAGTATTTTATATCTTATTAATCTAACTAGCTGCGCTAGAGTCTAATTACCTACCTAGTTACTAAAACTTACTACCTAAACCTGTTATAATTAATAATAAACTAGAGTTTATTATTTAGAGCGTTAAAAGAATCCGCTATAATAAGAGAAAATAAACTTAGAAATACCTAACTAAATAGACTAGCTATGATAAGTTATTATAGAAGCTAGCTAAGTTCCTAGAAGAGATAGAAGTAGTTAAGCGTTTCTATACCTAATACCTAAATAAACTAATACCTAGTAGCCTAACACCCTAACGCGTAATTTAGAAGAGAATAAGGGGGCGGGTATTATTATAGTATCCTTCCTAGATTCTCTAATACTACTAAGTTCTATTTATACTATTAACAGTACGTCTAGAACTATTCTCTAAACTTTACCCTATCTACTAGCTAGTTCGCGCACCTAAGCACAGACTACCCTCTAAGTATTTCTGCTTTATACCTATTTATATTTCTATTCTATACATAACGTCTTATATCTACCTAGATATTACACGTAGTAATTAATTAGTCTTCGCTGTAAGAACTAAAGGCCTACTCGTCGCATCCTCGTAATATATAGTTATTAAGGCTACTTTCTTCTACTTTAGTTATATAGCGTACTTTTTAAAGTTAGTTATATAGTCTATAATAGAGTAAGTTTATTAGAGGTACTAATTAGCCTATTCTACTATAGAGATCTTATTAGCTATACTAAAGAGTTACTTAAGTTATTTCTTAAAGTTTTTATAGTCCTTTAAAACTTAGTTAATTACGTTGCCTTCTTAGTTCTTTTTAGTAAGTGTAATGCCTCTTTAGCTAAAACTACTAGGTATTCGTTAGCCTAGCCCTAGTACGTAACTGGCCCTATATAGTCTTAGCCTTAAACCCCCTTACTCTGTAAGGATTCGTCTAATCTCTTAATATACTATATACTTTTTATCTAGTCCTCTTTCTGCTGCTAGTACCCTTATAATTTAAATTCTTCTCTACTTCTTCTTAGATTTAGTAGTTAGAAGACTAGATAAATAGTTCTTTATACTATCTTTATTAACCTTACCTAATATTATACTAAGCGATATTAAGCTTATAAGCAACGCGTAAGAAGCGCTAGGCTACTATAGGCTCTAACCTAGAGCTAGGCACTACCTAGGTAGGTTCTAAACAGCTATAGCGTAACTCTATATTAGACCTTATATATAAGCTGCAGCCTAATAAAGAATATAATATTAAGTTACTAGAACGTAACCTAGAAGATTATAGAGTCTCTATAACGTACCTAGGAACCTCCTATAATACTAATAGTAGTTAATAATTGCGCACTATTAAAGATACACTGCCTAAATTATTCTTTAGAGAAGAATTAGGCCCTACTAGAAACTAGTAAGAACCTAACGCGCCCTTACACTTATAACGTTAGGGCAGCTACCTATATATAAGCTAATACCTAATTATCGCGGCCTTCGCTATAGGCTTAAATACTATACCTATATATAAGAAAGGCCTAGCACCTACTTAATAGAAATTTAGGTTAGCTGCACCCTAATTAGTCTAAAGCCTAAAACTTAAACTATTTAGTAATTAGGCCTAGCTTTAAAGCAAAAACGCTCCTAAATTAGTAATTATAGAAGCTAAAGCAATCTATAATACTTTTATAGCTAAGTTTAAAACGTTAGTATACTCTTAGGAGCTCGCTAGCTTCTTTATAGAGGCTTAACGTAAGGTAATTTAAAGCCTTTTCTAAGTAAGGAATGCCCCTAAGCTTAGTAATAATAGGAAGCCTCCCTCTATCTAGTAAATTAAATAATAGATTAAAAACGTTAACTAATTTATAGACGTGTACTTTATAACTAAAGATTTAATTTAGCGTATACGTTAGATTATTACCCTTATTAAATATAACACCTACTATAATATTCTAGATTATAAGGTTAATAGTAACTATATTATAACCTAGGCATAAACCTAGTAACG
>MU005582.1:1062390-1074928 GCA_010405425.1 Lentithecium fluviatile CBS 122367
AGTAGGTAATTATAGTAGAGGTTATATATAAAATAGAACCTCCTTTAAGTTATTTTCTATTAAATCTAGTTAGGTGCAGTATCTAGGTAAGCAGTTTTAGTTAGAGATTTAATTAGCGCGCTAGATCTTAATTTATATATCTAATACTATTAGCTTCTAAGTTAATAAGAGCTTAGACTATAGTAATAAGTCTACCCTATTTTAATAAGATAGGTATATTAATTTAATGCTTCTAATCCTTAGTTAGAAAGGCAGTCTAAAGGTTAGTAGAGATCTAATATAATATAGGTCCTAGAGAGTAACTTAACTCTAGAATAAGCCTTTTTATAAACTTCTATAGCTATAGCTTTAGCAGAATTATTAGGAAGGGCTATAGGATAAGGTAGTTAGGCTAAAACTTCTTTACTAATAAGTTAGAGGAGTAGTAGAGCAGGTAGAGGCAGGAACGCTGTTATTTTAGATATAGAGAAGGGGAATAGAATAGTTATAGAAGATATAGCTATATTTACTATACTTAAAGTATAGTTCTTTCTTTTTATAGTACTTACGCTTCTTTAATTTAGTAGGTATATAGCTTAAGTCTATTTCTATTATATTAGGATCCCTATAAGGGGGCGAGGAGTATTAAGAGGTAGTTAGAGTAAAGCAGCGGGCTAGGAGGTACCTTATATTATTATTATATAAGGCGATTAGGTTAGCATAGTTATTTAGGGATAAGAGGATTAGAATACTAACTATTACTTAGTAAAGGTTATCTAATAGAGAATAGTAGAGCTAGTTAATCTAGGTGCCCTTATTTAAGTTTATATTAGTAATTAGGCGTTAAAAGTTAGTAAAGTAGAAGAGGAAACTCTTATTTCTCTACTTTAGGTTATCTAGTTAGCTCTAGGTAGTTAGTTCGCGGTTTAAGTTACTATAAGTAGCCTAAAGAAACCTAATAAGTTATTCTATAGTATAAATATCCTTTTCTATTAATAGGTTAATAAGAGTAGTAGGGTCTTATTTAAGTTAGAAGTAAGTATAAATTAATTGCACTTCTTTATTAGGGAATTAGTTAGAGTTTCCTTTAAGCTTATATTAGAGCTTAGTTAGAAAGAGCGGTAGGTCCTTTTTCCTTCCTATAAATAATAGTAGGTTAGGAAGCTTTTTAGATTAGATATTTAGAGTAGCTTAGGTTATTAGGGGCGTCTATTAGAAGAGAGATAAGCTAGTTCTAGACTTTTAGGTAGTTATAGGCGCTAGTTAAGCCTTAGCCTCTACTACAGCTTTAGGTAGGGAAGAGGCTAACTATTTAACTATAGCTAAACGTTCTTTAAATTCTTATTAGAGGACAGCTATATTATTATAGTATTAGGCCTCTTACTAGGTAAGAGTCTACTATAATACTTTATTACTAGCCTTAATTACCTTACAGCTAGCTTAGATAGACGCTAGTTTAGTAAGGATCTATTATATTAGGTCCGCGTTAGTAGCTATAATAGCTAAAGGTAGAGATATAACGTAATATTATAAGGACGTAATAAGTAGGCCTTTAGTTCTTGCGGCGAAGACTAATTAATTACTACGTGCAATATCTAGGTAAATATAAGACGTTATGTATAGAATAGAAATAGCGAAATAGGTACAAAGTAGAAATACTTAGAGGGGTAGTCTATACTTCTAGTGCGCAGACTAACTGCTAGTTAGGGTAAAGTTTAGAGAATAGTTCTAGGCGTACTAATAATAGTACGAACAGGACTTAGTAGTGTTAGGGGATCTAGGGAGGATACTATAACAGCCCGGCCCTGGCACATAACCGGCCCTATATATTCTTAGCCTTAAACCCCCTTACTCTGTAAGGATTCGTCTAATCTCTTAATATACTACGTACTTTTTATCTAGTCCTCTTCCTGCTGCCAGTGCCCTTACAGTAAGATAGCTTATTAGATATAGTTAGATCTAGTTAGCTACTTTACTGCGTATATACATAGCTATAAAGATAACTTTCTTCTTACTCTTCTATACTTATCTAGAGAAATAAAAGTAGAGTTTAAGCTAGAGTAGCTATTCTTCTAGCTTATTACAGTTATTATTATATAGGTCTAGCTTAGCTACCTTATTCTTTAGGTTAATAACTGGAGTATTGCCTTTAGAGTTACTTATATTAAGTATATTTAAGATATTATAGTCTATTAGGTAGCTAGTCTAAAGGTATAGAGTTAGTTCTCTAGTAAGAGTAATAAAGAGAAGCGAGGTATATTACTTACGTAAGTAAAATAATAAATAGTTAGTATTAAAGTTATAAGATAGTTAAATTAATAAGAGACTAATAGAATCTAAATAATACATTAATGAACAGGTTAAATACTAGGAACTATAGAGGTTCCTAGAGTTTCTATATACATATATATTATTCCTTTGTCTCTTACTATCCTAGATATTTAGGTTATCCTATATAGTTAAGCTATTACTAATAGTTAAGCTTAGCGGGATAGTATATTATGTAATCTTTAGATACAAGTAGTACAGTGCTGCCTTACTTTATCCTTATTATTCTATTCTTTCTGCCTCGCGTTTTATATGCTTATTTCTTAATAGTAAGGCATACGCGGCCTTCTTCGCAGCGCGCTTTTTAGTCTAAGCTAAAATCTTCTTATTCTATAGTAAATAAGAAATCACCTTAGCTAGCGACTTCTTATTTATATTTACCTTCACTTAAAGTTCTTTCCTAGTTTAGTCTAATAATATCTAGAATATATTAATATATAGCTTTCTAGCACAAACAAGCTCTATATACTTTAACTAAGAATTAGGTATAATATAATAACGTAAATTCTTAGAAAAATACCTATTTTAAGGAATGTTAGTATTAGTATTAGTAGTATTAATTTTATAGAAAAGATAAAGCTAACGTTTATAAGAGTTAGAAGATATAATAATAAAAGACGCTTATATAGCTATAGAGCTAACTCTACTTATAAGTAGACCCCGCTACTAGTTAGATAATTAAAAACGATTCTATAGAGAGGAGAGATAATATTATAACCTATAGATTAAATAAGTTTAGATAAAATAATTAGTAACTAGATACCTGCTAAGAACTACACGTAGATAGCCTAACTAATAACTAGAGTAAGTTATATAACTAATAGCTAAGCTAAGAACTATTTGCCTAGAACTGTGTATATATAGGAACTCTAGAAACCTCTATAGTTTCTAGTATTTAACCTATTTATTAATATATTATTTAAATTCTATTAGGCACTTAATAATTTAACTGTCTCGCGACTTTAATACCAACTACCTATTATCTTACTTACGTGACTAATACACCTTACTCCCCTTCATCGCTCTTGCCAGAGAACCAACTCTACACCTTAGAACTAGCTACCCTTAGGACCGTAACACCTGGTCTTGAAAGGCGTTCATTTCTGTACTAACAACTCCTAGGTTCTGCAGATTCTCTTCATCTCGAAGCCTCCGCTCCCTCTCCTCGCCCTCGTACGGTACCAGCGACTTGAAGTCCTTATCCACACTGTATCTCTCGTTGATGAAGTTATGGATACTAGCGAGCGCAAACACGAGCTTCGTCTGCGTCGCAATATTAAACTCTGGCCGGCGATTCAGGATCCGCCACCTGCGCTTGAAGACGTCAAACACTCGCTCCACGGCATTCCAAAGGAATGAGTGGCGATAGTTGAACAGCTCTTATGGAGTCTGCGGTCTCTGCTTAGCAGCTAATATCTCCCTTAGATTGTATTAGGTCCCCTGGTAAGGCAACAACAGTATACGGGAGTTCGTATACCTAGCGTCCGCCATATAGTATTTTCCTGGCGGCGCAGAGAAGCCCTTATCTATGGCATTACCTAGGACCCGGCCGTCGTGCGCGCTGCCCTCCCATCTAGGTAATATGTACTGAAAGTTCAGGTTAAAATCGACGACAGCTAATACGTTCTGCGACAGGTTACCATGACGATTCTGGTATCGTTTTTAATCGCTGCGCGGCACATGAACCTTAAAGTAGGAGCCATCAAGGGCACCCACACAGTCCTAGAAGAACGGATATTGCCGTGGGTCCTCCAGTAATTGCGGCGGCGTAGTCTCTGACGGCGGCTTCACGTAGTCCTGATACAGGTGCAGCATGCCGTCAAGCACCTTATGAAAATTAACCGTGATAGTACTCAGCGATTGCCCGCACCGGAATTTAGTGTTTCTTCATAACGCGCCCTGCCCACAACGTACAAGAAAGTGAGTACTTTCTCCTCCACACTAATATGCTTGCCGTCGGCAACCAGCTCATTTGCTCTTAGGTATCCGACGAGGTCCTCGAACACCTCTGGCCATAATCGCGACTCGACGTATAGCTGGGATGGGGTTTCCAAGCACTCCTGCAACCAGTGCTGCCCGCGTAGCTTGTCGCTCGGTCTCGCTCGTACACCGGATGGCTCCTCGTAGGTCTCCACTCGGGCAACTGTCGCCACTGCTGTAAGCACTGCCGCGAGGGCAGCAAACGTATAGGCTTCAATGCGGGGCATCACAGAACGTCGGAAAATCAGTGCGCCGCGCTCCAGGCAACGAGCTGGAGGACTCCCAGATCGAAACAGCTGGTCGGGAGCAGCTGTTTGGATCTGAGGGCCTCAGGTTAGCTAGAAGGGGCAAGGTAGGGATAAATAAGCGCTTGTAAGGATGTAAAATTGCCTCATTTCATGTTCAAACTGACACCTCCAGAAGCGGCGTCAGATCCAATATTTTACCGAACACGCCGGCTTTTTCCCGTACAGATCCATTACTCGGCGTTAAATCTGGCGTCAGATTGAATCTGGGACCCGTACCGAACAGGCCCTGAGTCGACTCTAGTGCTTAGCAGGACTAGTTACCGTGAAAACCTGCGCAAATGGCCAATAGCTAGACAGGGGACCGAAAGGATTTTGAAGGATTCTGGAGGAATTCGGTTAACAAAGCCAATCGCTAACGCTGGTCTGTGTCACGTACTGCTTGAGTTATGTTAGCTAAAATCAATCTAGAGTCAGCTATTGGCTTTATTGACCAAAATTCTGTAGAATCCTGTAGAATCCTTACTGTCCCCTGTCTAGCTAATTAGCTATTTGCGTAGGTTGTTACGCGTACATCGAGGCGGTGTTCCTGCGCTTCATTATCAATTGCCTTTATGGTGGAGCAATTTGTTCGTCCGGACGTGTAGGACCTCGCATGAACAGACGGCGGACGTCCAAGCTCGTGTACACTCAACACCCCTGCCCGGGTCGTTAGCGCTAACACATAGGGTTTACCAGCCAATTGTTATCCAGTATTCTATCGCTAGTCATGGGTAATTTAGCACTAGTCAAGGATACATTACGCTTACAAGGGTATTTCTAAGGGTAACAACGCCTCTCTCCCAGCAAAAATAAAGCTAAAATACAGCTTAACAGCCCTCTAGCCAGTAAAAGTGGTAAAAAACCCTGAAGCGAGACTGTGTTGGCGCTAAAGACCTGGGCAGGGGTGTTGACTGTAGGAAGGTACGCAAGACCTGCTTCTTTGCAGAAGACAGCGTGCGCTGTATATAAGAACCAACGAGCTCCCTCTCTTTGCAAACCAGCCAGCTAGCTTTTGTTCTCTCGTTACCAAACTCGTCGGTCCCCATTAACAACAGGTTTCTACCCCCATCTAGTACAATGGCACTGGCTCTCTCCCTTCTCCTTGCAGCGCTCGCGATGCCTGCGCTCTTGTTCGCGGCTGCTATCCCAGAAAAACAGGAGACGCAGATTGTTGGAGGAACAGCGGCTGCGGCTGGCGAATTCCCCTTTATTGTTAGCATCCAGACTTCAGCTGGGGAGCCCTTCTGTGCTGGTACTCTGCTGAATGCCAACACGGTTATGACAGCTGGTCATTGTTCTCCAGAAGGGTCCGAGGTCCCGTTAGACCTTCTTATTCGTGCTGGATCTCTTGTACGTTACCTGTAATAGACAGTAAGAAGTAAGAGAAATATAGGACTAACTATTTCTGAAGACCACCGCTTCCGGAGGCGTGACCTCCGGCGTGTCTAACTTTACTATCTTTCCAAAATATGATGGCGAAGACTACGATATTTCTATCTTAAAGCTATCGACTTCGATCCCAACCAGCTCGACTATTGCCTACGGCCGTCTCCCAGCTTCTGATTCTGACCCGGCGGCTGGCTCTATCACTACCGTTGCCGGCTGGTAAGTTCACCTCCTATCAAGAATCCTAGTCCTTGCCAAAAGCAAACATAAAGCAGAGACCTAACTCACATCTAGGGGTGCTACTCGCGAGGGAGGATCCTCATCCGCCAGCCTGCTCAAGGTCTCCGTGCCGGTCATCTCCCGCACCCAGTGCCAAGCGGCGTATGCACCAATCCAATCGCCGGTCACCGACCGCATGTGGTGCGCGGGTGAAGCTGCTGGAGGCAAGGATGCTTGCCAGGGAGACAGCGGAGGCCCGATCGTCGACGGATCTTCTACTGTTATCGGCATAGTTTCTTGGGGCAGAGGCTGCGCGCGCGCTGAATTCCCTGGTGTGTATACACGCGTGTCTAGCTTCATTTCTTTTATCAACTCCAACTTGTAGATGGTGGGATGTATGGGGTGGAACTCCTGGAGACGATGAGGTGGAACTCCTAGAGACGATGAGGTGGAACTCCTAGAGACGATGAGGTGGAACTCCTAGAGACGATGAGGTGGGGCGATGAGTTGTTATTAATTCGGCACAGAAGTCGTGAGCAGATGAATCTGATATCAATACGATATTAACAGCTTCTATTTGCCAGGTTTAGCTCTTTTATCTTTTTCTACTTACTTTCAGTGACCTCGTAGCAATTTCTGGTCGCCATCCTACTTAACATTTGCGCCTATGTCTTTCCGTGCAGCTGTGCTCTGGTGCTCCACTTTAGCCCACTCCTCCACCACAGCACACAGGTATTCCTTGAAAACACTTCGCGGCTTCGTCTAAGGTTCCTTAGAAGGCGTCTAATGCGCATTTACCCAAGACGACCGCAGCGATAAGCTCCGTCTTGGCCGCAGTCGCGTTGATGTTTGCGACGTTCACCCCCTTAGTCCATTCGATATGTGAGCAATTGAGCATTAGGTAAGTCGAGATGAACGCACAGGAGCTCTGCATCTTCGCGACCAACGTGACCGGCAGCCTCGCGGTGATGACTGCTGAGTCAGCCATTGCCTTGTCCGCGAGCAAACATAGACGGGTACCTCTACGTAACCTCGGCATTCTTGCAACAAAACTCATGCAAGTCGAGCATGCTTTGCGGAATGCGCTTATCTCTAAGGATGATATATTGCTACGAAGATTCTTGTGCGATTTAGAGACAGTCTGCAGCGTAAGTCACAATTAATGCTAACTTTAGGGTTAACTTAGGGTTCACTTGTGACGTAAGCTTACCTGACCACGCTAAAAGCTCGCTTAGAAAAAAAATTATTACCCGACTAATTACTAGCAAATGGGAAAGAAGAGGCGAGGGTGATGAGTTCGGAGGACCTCGAGAAGGCACGAGCAGAGCGTGCTGTGAAAGATGCCGCGAAAGCTGAGAAAGCGGCTAACAAGGTAGTCAAAGCTGCTAACAAGGCTGCTTAAGAGGCTAGCCTTGCCTCGGATGCTCCGCAACAGGTAGAGAAGACTACTGTAGGTAAGAAGAAACGTGGTCGGAAGCGAAAGAGTGCTGCGTTAGAGGCTCTTAGATAGTAGAAAGAAGGATGTTAGAACTGAGGTTGATCTATATAGCTATAAACGAGGGCTAACGAACACGCTTACGATAGCTTGGAAGTGTTAAGATCCTGAACTGAGGCTAGTCTTGATATGTCCGAAGGATTTTCTGATTAGGTCAGCTAGTAAGGATCTTGGGTTGGTACTTGTTGTACAATGGATTGAGACAGATAGCTTGATACTTGTTACGGTCCGTTAGGAAGCTAGTCTAAAGGTGTAGGGTTAGTTTTCTAGCAAGAGTAATAAAGGAGAACGAGGTGTATTAGTTATGTAAGTAAGATAAATAGGTAGTTAATATTAAATTTATAAGACAGTTAAATTAATAAGGGCCTAATAGAATCTAAATAATAGATTAATAAATAGATTAAATACTAGAAACTATAGGGGTGTTACGGTATCCTTCCTAGATCCTCTAATACTGCTAAGTCCTGTTCGTACTGTTAACAGTACGCCCAGAACTATTCTTTAAACTTTACCCTATCTACTAGCTAGTTCGCGCACCTAAGCACAGACTACCCTCTAAGTATTTCTACTTTATACCTATTTATATTTCTGTTCTATACATAACGTCTTGTATCTACCTAGATATTACACGTAGTAATTAATTAGTCTTTGCTGTAAGAACTAAGGGCCTACTCGTTACGTCCTCGTAACACTTTATTAGCTTAGTACGTTAGCGCATTCGTTTTCCTTACTAGATGTATACATAATCTTAAATTTATATTATTTAAGCGTTTTAGACTATCTTACTTATCTTAGTAAGAGGTCTTTTATTATAGTAAACCTTAGGAGGTTCTTATAATTAGTAAAGATAGTAAGCTTAGAGCAGCTATATACGTAGATTCTCTAATATTTAAGTGCTTTAATAATTACGAATAGCTTCTTATTATAGATATTATATCTCGTCTCTGCTTCTGTAAGTTTATAGAAGTAATAGGCTATTAGGTGCTATTTCCTATTTCTTTCTTGCTTAACGTATGCGCTAAGGGCTTAGTCGCTTGCATTAGTCTTAAGTTATAGAGGCTAGTTATCTTAGAAGTTTATAAGTATAGATAGTGTAATATACGCTATTTATAGTAGTTAAAAGAATCTTTCTTATTTAGTTAACTACTTAAAGGGTATATTTTTCTTTATAAGTTCTATTAGTAGTATTATAATTACTACGTACTTCTTAATAAACTATCTATTAAAGCTATAGAATTCTAGGAACTCCTAGATATTCTTAACTATTTTAAGGCGAGGCTAGTTTTATATAGTCTTAATCTTATTAGGGCTTACTTATATACCTATAGTATTAATAATAAAGCCTAGAAATTCTAACTTCTAGATGTAAAATTTATATTTCTTATATTTTAGTTATAGGTTCGCTATTACTAGCGCTTATAGTATAGTTATAACATAGTTTATATAGTCTTCTTCCTTCTTTAAGTAGATTAGAATGTTATTAAGGTATGCTATAATAAATATATTAAGGTACTTTCTAAGGAAGTTATTAATTAGCGCCTAAAAGGTTGCTAGTGCGTTTATAAGTCTAAATGGTATAACGTAATATTTACATAGTCTTTATTTTAACTAGAATGCGATTTTCTATTTATTACCTTTCTTAATTTATATAAGGTAGTATCTATCTCTTAGATCTAGTAACGTAAAGATCTTTACCTTTATAAGTCTATTCTGCAGCTCGCTAGCATTACGTATTAGATACCTATTCTTAATAGTAATATTATTAAGCCTTTGGTAATATATATAGGGTTATAGTTCTTTGTCTTTCTTTATAATAAAGGTAAGGGGCTTACTACTAGTAATTTAGAGGGTTAAATATATCCCTTTTCTAAGTTTTTCTTAATAAAGTCTCTTTTCTATTTAAGTTCTTTACCTATCTTTGTATATAGTAGTCTAAAGGGTAGCGTTTTTCCTTCTTCTAGGTTAATGATATAATTCTAGGGTTCGTACTTAGATAGATTTACTTTTCCTTTCTCTTTCTAAAATAGGTGTTTCTATTTTTTATATAGTTTAGAAATATTATAAGTTATACTAATATTTATTTCCTTACGTTTATTAACCTAGTAGCTCCTACTAGCGTCTTTTAAGATTAATTTATATTTATTAACTTCTAGTTATAAGAGTATATTAAGTTCTCTTTTATTTACTATTAAATTTTATTAATATATAGGCTTTACTTATAGTACACAGCTACAGCGCGTTAGAAATATTTTTTTCTTATTCTATTTAATTTATAGGTTATATTTTCTTAACTAAGGTAGTTCTAGCACTACTTTATAACTAGAGGGTTTTAGTATATTAAAGGTAATCTATTTCTAGTATTAGTTAATCTTAAGTATCGCGTTAACCTTATAGTCTATTTTTAGTATTTTTAGTATAAGTGCTCTGTCTTCTACGTATAGTAGGTAACTTTATTATTTTTATCTTTAGGTAAGTCCTACCTTTCTAGTTATATCTAGTGAGATATAGTTCTTTTAAGCTTCTAAGTCTATTATAGCTTTAGCTTTAATATTTCTAAGCTAGACTATAAGTTTTATTAATACTCTATTACTTATAGTATTAAGTTTCTAGAAGGCGTCCTTACGCCTCAGTTTTAGTCTAAAAAAGTTATTATCTAAGTTTAGGTGCTTAATAGCTGTTATTACTTTATTTTCTACTAAGTTAAAATCTTATACTATAGCTAAGGTTAATTTATATAGCAAATACTAGGAGATGCAGGTATAATATATTCTTTTTCTTTTCTTAGTAGTGCTTCTTATATATTACCCTTAAGTAGGTTTACTATTTATTCTAGACGCAGACTTTATCTACTAGCAGGATGCATGCCATGTTTTCTACGTTAGTTTTCTATAGGAAGTACTATGCCTTGCGTTTATCTTATAGGTGTTTATCGCATTTATTTATAGGGTAATTAAACTATTTCTATTTATACTAATATCTTACTCTTAGAGAGTAGCTTATATTTACTTTAGCTATATAGTGCACTTTATAGTAGTTATCTATATATACTATATAGCTTATACTTTTATACTTTAGATTACGTACGTCTATATAGTATTATAAGTAGTAGTTTAGTAGCTTATTATTATACTTCTAGCTTTTATTCTAATACTTATAGTTATAGTCTATAGTGTCTTATATTTCTTAGGTAACTATACAGAGTCTTCTCTTATACTCTTTCTTTAGTTTAGGTTCTTTTCTAAGAATTCTATATAGTAGAGCGTCTCTATCGCGTAGCTACGTCTTAATATCTTTAAGAAAGTCCTATGCTATAGGTATGCCTAGGTAAGGTTCCTTTATATCTAGGTGCAGGGTTAGTACCTACTAAATAGAGTAATAGGGTTTCTCTTTATCTTTAAGTTCTTCTAGATCTTTATATAGTTATTTATCTAGGGTGTCTAGGCGTTCTATAGTTTTTAAGTTAATTCTTTTAATTTTACTAACTACGTTCTATTCTTTATCTATTTCTTAATTATCTTTTAATATTACGTTTAGTTATTATCTAATCTTATTTCTAGAATAGTAATTCTTTACTAGGTAGCTAGCCTTACTATATATAAAGTATTTACGCGTCTCTACTTCTTAGAATTATAGTTCTATTAGAGGTCCTCTAGAATTACGCTAGTATAGCTTATAAAAGCCTAGTTCTTATTACGTCCCTACGGGGTAGCTAGTCCTATAAGGGTAAGTTAGTTCTCGGGCAGGAGCGACGATAGGAAGGAGGCTTGTTAATTACGTAAGTAAGTAACGGGTAGTTAGTATTAAAGTTGTAAAACTATTAAATTAACAATGCTTAATAGAATCTAAATAATAGATTATTAACTAAGTTAAACACTAGGAACTATAAAGGTTCCTGCTGTTCCTATATACACATAGCTCTAGTGTTAATAGTTAGTTGCGGGACTATTAATAGTTATAATAGTTCCTACTAAAGCTATTAATAGTTCTTAGCGCAGCTATTAATTACGTAATGTAACAATAGTTAGTGTTTATATCTTAGTACCCTTTGTTAGTGCCTAGGTACGTAACTAATTATTATTTCTATTACTTATTTAACCTACTAGTTATAATATTATCCCTCTTCTTTATGCGATCGCCCTTAATTACCTAACACCCTATAGGGTTAGTTTATAAGCGGTTTGCCCTACCTGCCTTATAAGTATCCTATAGTCGTTATATCTTCTAATTCTTATAAACGTTAGCTCTATCTCTTTTATAAAATCCTTGCTGCTAACACTATCGCTAATATTCCTTATAATAGGTATTTTTCTAAAAACTTAAGTTACTACGTTATACTAAATTCTTATCTAAAGTGCGCAGAGTGCGTTTATGCGAGAAAGCTATACGTTAACATGTCTTAGTTATTACTTAATTAGACTAGAGAGGAGTATTAAGTAAAGGTAAATATAGATAAGAAGCTATTAGCAGAGGTAATATCCTAGTTATTATAGAATAAGAAGATTTTAGCGTAGGCTAAGGAGCGTGCCGCGAAGAAGGCTACGTGCCTTACATTAGAGCTTAAGGCTAAGGGTAAGGTAGTAAACGCTAAGGTAGACTATCTAGCTACTTCTATTAGTATAGAGTTTTTACTAATAATATAGTCTACTTTATTAGCTCTAGATAACGCGGTAGCAGGCTATAACGTTATAGATACTAGTTTATCCTTAGAACCTTTCTAGGGTGCGTTATTCTTATCTGCTCTTATTCTAGCTTTATAGCTGCGTTTATCCTATATAGTAGTAAGCGTTAAACCTTAGTCTTACTTTTTTAAGTAGTTACTAACAGTTTTATAGGTTAGCTTTAGGTTCCTATATATTTTCTAACT
>MU005582.1:1079824-1155273 GCA_010405425.1 Lentithecium fluviatile CBS 122367
GTAATAGGTAGTTAGTATTAAAGTTATAAAACTGTTAAATTAATAATGCTTAATAGAATCTAAACGATAGATTATTAACTAAGTTAAACACTAGGAACTATAAAGGTTCCTGCTATTCCTATATACATATAGCTCTAGTGTTAATAGTTAGTTGCGGGACTATTAATAGTTGCGATAGTTCCTACTAAAGCTATTAATAGTCCTTAGCGCAGCTATTAATTACGTAATATAATAATAGTTAGTGTTCGTGTCTTAGTACCCTTCGTTAGTGCCTAGGTACGTAACTAATTATTATTTCTGTTACTTGTTCGACCTACTAGTCGTAACAGTTCTCTCTCTTTTTCTTTCTCTAAGTTATTATACTAGATTTCTTTTATTAGCTAATACCTATAGTAATTATACTAGTAGCGCTGTAATTAGTTACCTAAGAGTTAAGGCTTTATTAGGTAGCTATTAGATAGCTTTCTAAAGCTAGAATATAGTTTCTACCCTTACTAGCGTAATTCTTAGTATAGTTTATACTATTTAGTATTAATTCTAATAAACTCTTTATAAAGATTCTTTAAGAAAGTAATAAGGTTTCTAGAGCGTAGTAGCTCTTTATAGATCTTAAGTTTTAGGCCTTATTTATATTTAACTATTAGAGGTACTTTCTTCTAGTTAAGCTATATAGCGTAATTAGTAATAGAGTATATCTAGTAAAGTTACTATATAGCTTATTTAGTAAAGGGTACTTAATTAGTAATATTAAAGAGTTATCTAAGTTCTTTCTTAAAGTTCTTATAATCTTTAATAATCTAGTTAATAGCGTTACCTTTATAATTCTTTTTAGCTAGGTAGCTTACTAGGTATAGTTAGATTTAGGTAGCTGCTTCGCCTTATAAGTATAATACTATAAGAATAACCTTTTTCTTATCCTCTATTTCTAGTTCTAAGATATAGAAGTAGAGTTTAAATTAAAGAATCTATTCTTTAAGTTTATTATAATCTCTATAGTATAGGTCTAACTTAGCTACCTTATTTTTAAGGTTAGTAACTATAGTAATGCCTTTAAAGTTACTTATTGCGGAGCGAGGAACGAGCGTAGTAATATATAATCGGTCTTACTAAATAGAATATCCCTATCGCATTCCTGTTAATTTCCTCTTTAGGCGATTTTTACTTATATTATAAGAAATTCGCATAAACTTTAGTAGGTAATATTAGCTAATTAGTAGCGCTGCATTCGCACTAGCTACTGCACTAGGTACTAGCTATAGAAGGCGTAAACGATCTAATTAGAATATACTCTAGCTATAATTCTTAACCTCTGCCTATGCTACCTTAACTAGCTTCTACGCAGACACCGCCTGCCTATTAGCAGTGCAAAGCTATTCTACAGCTAGGCAGGGATTAGTTTTGCTCTAGCAAGTAGAAGCAGAGATATGCTATATGCTTAATAGCAGCACGTCTAGTAAAACACGCCTATAGTTATATAAAGAGTAACCTAGCTTTCCTACCTTTAAAGCGTCCTTCTACCTTTTTAGGCTCTTAGGTACGCTAACTCTATTATAAGAGTTATTTAAAAACGTCTTTCTATCTATTCTAGAACCTCTAGTAGGTAATATTAGTCTAGGTATTAGTTAACTAGTATTAGTAAATAAAGACCTTAATATTACTAATTTTAAAGCTGCTAAATTAAACGCGTATAATATACTACCTACTTAGCTAGATATTAATTTTAAGAAGGAGAACTATCTTACGGATTCTGCTATATTAGTATAAGATAAGGGCTATATATATAAATTCTATAAGGCACTTAATAAGAAGCGTATAGATATATATAATACCTATAATTGCTGCTAGTTTGCGCTAAAGGTTTACTAAGGGAAGTGCTAGAATTACTGTATAGATTATAGATTATTCTGCGTTAGGTATTACTAGAGTTTAATAATATCTTTAACTTTATTATTAAGCTTTATTAGAGCTGTTCTAGTAACTAGGATGCGCTTATTACTAAAGAAAGTATTAGCTAAGAAGAATATAATATATTACTAGACTATACTATAACATTCTTATTAAATATAGAGAATTATTATATTTATATTCTTATACTTACTACCTCTAATCTATCTATCTTATAACTATAATTAGAACCCGCGCTTTAGGCTAACTAAAGCTAAAGCCTACTAATCGCCCTAATAAGGATAGAAAAGATATAGTATTAGCCTTAGTATTAGGTATATACTAACTTTTATTTAGTGCGTAGTATCCTAACTAGTAAAAAGACTAGTAATAGTACCTATAGCTGCGCTATTACTACTAAGGCCCTCTATATATAAGTTACTAAGTATAGGAACCTATAGGCGTCTATATCTAAAGAGTAGAGAGAAAAGAAGAAAAAGAATTACTATTAGTATCTATATAGCTGCTTAGACAAGAAGAGAGCGCCTATATATAAGGGTGTCTTATTCTATAGGCCTTCTTATTATTACGGCTATAAGTTCTACTATAGTATTAAGCTAGGTATTAGGCTAATATATTCCTTAGACTTCATAATAAATAAGATTCTCTACTATAGAAAGTACTATAGCTTTATTCTTCCCTTTATAAAATTCTAGAGACTAGTTTATAAGATTACTATAGATTATAAGCTAAATATCTACTTCTTACTAGTTACCCTAGACTCTCTATAGAAGGTAGCTAAGTAGTACCTAGTAGCTATTATATTAAGTATATATTATATTAGTATTAGCTAAAGTATTAGGCTAACGTTATATTAGTAATAAATATAGTAGCGTACTATAGTAAGAGGTCTATAATTATATAAAAGAATCTTTATGCTATCTTTAATATAGCTACTATTCTTAAGTATTAGATTAAGCTAGTTACTATGCATACTTAGAACTTTATAAATAATAAGGTTAGGTTTACTAATTCTATCTTAGGTTCGCTTAAGGTAGAGCCGCCTAAGAAGAAGAAGATAAACTAGCTATTAGGTAAACCTAAGGGTATAATATTTAGGTGCCTTAGTAGTAATAGTAGATACTTTAGGTAGTTTAGGCTACTCTCTTAAGTTAGAGAATAGCTTCTATAGATAGCTTAAGGAATTTAATAGCTTCTACTAATACCTTACTCTTTCTTTACTAAATTTTAGAATATACCTTTTATAATTAACTCGCTCCGCAGTCTAATTTCCATTTATAAACAATTAGTAGATGTTATTAAGGGTATTTAATATATTACGTTTCTATAAGATAGCTAGTTCTAAAGGAGTAAGTTAGTTCTTAGGTAGAAGTAATAATAGAAAGAGAGGTTATTAATTACGTAAGTAAGTAATAGGGTAGTTAGTATTAAGGTTATAAAACTATTAAATTAATAATGCTTACTAGAATCTAAATAATAGATTATTAAATAAGTTAAATACTAGGAACTATAGGGATTCCTAGGTTCCTATATATAATAGTACTATCCCTTTAGAGTGTTCCTATTTAGGAAGCGCGGGAGGGTGCAGCTATCTAGGGATAGTTAACTATCCCTCGCTTAGCGGGATGTTGTTGCTTAGCAGGATAGTGTTGTTACATAATCTTGGTTGCAGTAATACAGTGCCGCCCCGCACCACCGCTGTCACCCTATCCTTTCCGCCCTTTGTTCCACATTCTTGGATCTTAACATAAATATATTATATAACGCGATACTAGTAATTATTTACTAATTTACTAAGTATGTAAAAATAATCCTATTCTATAATATATACACCGTAAGATAACTTAGATTCGTAATTCTTACGTAAAGGACCCGGATTTTTTAGAGCGGGATGCCGACGGAATGGTGTGGTTGATGCTTATCTCGATTGGCTGTCGCGACGGCGGGTAATATTGACTTATACCGAGCTATAGGTCTGCTTATCACGGCCTTCAGGCCTAGCGCCTACATCTTGCCTGCTCTTATCCGATGGCGAACGCCTGTTTGCAGCGTGGCTTACAGACGATCCTGTGAGGACAAAGGCTGAAAGAAGCAGGGCCGTGGGTTGGCAAGGGACCGTACCCGCGACGGTACGAAATCATGAAGGACCCTCAGAACAGCTTACACATAATCGGCCGGTTGGATGATAGAGCTTGTGGGATAAGACTCCGGACCGCCTGTCTTACAATGTGGAAGTACGAATGATGGATGTTTGAAGTGCGCCAAGGCTGAGGCGCAGCAGCCTGGCGAAAAGACCAGGTAGCCAGACACCTAAAAGCAGGCTTGGCCCGCGCAACCCAGCCAAGCCTCCATCCCTCCTCCACCTCAGCATATTCTCGGTATGCCCAACCCACAATCATAGTCATTCTCGCGATGCCGGATGTGCCCCTTCCTCATAAGTCTAGCGGTGCAAACCTACCTATAATATCTTAACAACCATACTCATTTCAAAGGATTTCCGTGAAAGCCACTAGTGGCTCTCATTCAGCACAATCAAGTCTTGAGTAGGTAGTGATCTGGCTTCGCCATATAACCAATCTGACAGTGTCAGCATCATTCTTTTCCATGGATGTTCCAACAACAGAACACACAAGCTTGAGAAGTCACTCCAAGCCAGTGCCGCAGCTATTGGAAAGGATGTTGTAAACAGTCATGTCTATGTCTTCGGATTCGATGCTGCGAAACTTCTTCGCGATAGAAAGCCGATATTTGACGAGCTAGTCCGACATTTGCTTGACAGGATCAAAGATATACCGGTGAGCTCACCCTTGGGTTGTGTGCTCTATTTCAGCTGAGACGTGCTACAGGAGTCGGAGCGAATTGCTATGATAGCGCATAACACTGCGGCTTGGGTTGTTCGGGAAGCTCTCGTGCAGTCACAGTATGATGGGGATTTAGACAAGGTACCTGTTGGTCTTGTGGACTTCGGCTTGCCAAACGACCTATCGCACAATTACTGGAACTTCGAGAGTAACTGGAACGTGTTTCGGGATGAAACACTTCGCGAAGGCATTGCCGAACGTCGTCGCGAAGACGTCACGGGAACGGGGCAGAATATCGCGCGAGGGTCTTGACTTCTTTATCATAGAAGCTACGATGAAAGGGTTCGAAACCTTTCGGAAAGGACTAATCTCCCCAGATCGAGACCTGCCTATCTTATCAATTCGGTGTCCCATTGGAAAGATAAATTCACCCTTCTGTCCTCCAAAAAGCATCAGAAACATGCCATTGCGGCTTTGCGATCCGATGTCAAGCTAGGACACAGCGGGGGTTGGCTGTTATTAGGGCATATTCAAGACTAACTTGTGGGGTTTAGGGCATTGATCGCAGAACTACGGATGCGTCGCAAGCAAGCAAGTCCAGCTCTGGGTCTAACGACAGTGGTGACATCAAGCTGGTTAATATTTTGTCAGAAGAGGTGGGTGAGATTGTCAGTTTCTTGAATCTAGCATCCAAAAGGTCGTCAGCTACAATACCCACCATGAAGCGAGCCGATTCTCCGTGGGGCCCCGATTCAAGCGAAGAGTTACCCAAAAGTGGGTTGCGCGGCGTTTCTAAAGGGTGGTATAGTGGACAGCAGGACACTCGAATCCGGCGCTCTTACTACGAGGCACCTACGTTAGAGCCTACCCACGAACTAAACGGTGCATCGATGCTGTCATTTGATGCTGCTGCCGCCTCTGTACCTCAAATGAACGAACAATTCGAGCGAACCGAGTCTCCACGGCCGATGAGCTCTGCTCAGCAGCAAAACCCAGCTCAGATGATAGTCGGGTATGCTGACCAAGGGAAAAGTGTGTCCAGGGCCAAGATTCAGGAGCAGGATCTGAAAGAGATGAAGGAAAATGCATTTCGGTACTTCCAAAATGGGAGTCTGACAGAGGCTCGACGTCTGTATAGCATTCTGATTGAGTGGCACGACAACCAAGAACGGCCTTTCATCGACCGCAATTACTACAGGATGCAGCTCCACATCGGACGAATAGATTATATTCAAGGGCACTACAAGAGATCACAAAGCATGCTCACAGAACTGCTGCGCGCGCAATGCAAGCGATCTTTGGCAGAGCCGAGCGAAGTGTCTTTGGCTTCTGAAATCGCGCATTAGCTTTCGTTGCCATTCTGGCGACAAGGCGATTATGCCAATGCACAAAAAATCCTCGAGGATTGTAGAAGGCAGCTTCCATCGAATAGTAAGAACAACCCGAGTCTCTTAAGCACCCTCGCGCTCATCCTCGCTTCCGCCGGGTTCTTCAAACGCGCGTGGAGATTTAGTAACCAAGCCATCGACGAAACAAGGGAAGGGAGAAAGAAGGATCCTGGAAAATACACTTCATGTCTTCATAATCACGCTAGAGTAGCATATATGGTTAGAAAGCTCCAGGACGCGGATAAAGCAAATCAGGAAGCCCTCGAAGATAAGAACAAGCGTTTTGGTCCAAAACACTTCATCACCTTGGAGGTCTCTAGCTTCCAGGCATGGCTGTTGGTCATCAGGAGTAAAACGAAGGAGGCATCTGACTCGCTCCGTGGCACTCTACGCGCAATCACAGAACGTTTTAGCGAAGACCATCCCTTGACTTTACAAACACTGGAGACCCGAGTACTGGTCTATATGAGTCAGGGTCGATACTCTGATGCTGAGGAAACGGCAAAATACTTGTTGGGTATGAACGAAGGCGTACTTGGTCTTAATCATCCACAAACGCTCAGGTCGAAGAAGATGCTTGCGAATATTCTTCTCTTCTGCGGAAAGTGGGATGATGCAAGAAGAAAAATAGAACAAGTGGCGGAATCGGAGCTTACCGTTCGAGTAGCTGATACTGCTTGTCCCGACATCTTCTACTACAAAACTACGCATGCGAACATTCTTCGGGAAACAGGCAACTGGAACGAAGCGCGGACCTTGTGCTTCTTGGTTCTCATCGAACAGTTGAACAGGTATGGAAATGAGGTGGACATTGACGAAGTGGCTCCCGCCGAACCAGATGATCCAAAAAAACCGCCACTCACAGAGTATATTGATATACCCAATCTCCGAGAAATTCTCTCGTCTTGGAGGTCTATTCGTAAAGAGCAAAGTCAAAGGCCGCCTAATACCCTAGATCCACTAGCAGATTCACAACTTGTCAATATCTATCCGTCAATTGCCCAGACTCTGCATTGCATTGCTCTTTGCGAACAAGTCCAAAACGACGCTGACCTGAAATTCGCCCGCGATATTCTGATGTTGCTTTACCCTATACGGCGGCAACGACTAGGAAAAGGTCATCGCCTCACCATCAATGTCCTGCACGATCTAGCTGTCAATAACCGACTGTGCGGAAGATTGGAGAAGTCTCTTGAGAATCTCAGGGTTGTCTTAAAGTGGAGACGCGAAGCGCTCGGTGCGGATCATCCCGACTATTTATTCGCAAAGCACCAGCAAGCTTCAGAGGAGCAGAAATGGACTTTGAAGACTCAAGAAGCCGTGCTCGGCGAATTACATGCAGATACGGTGCTGTCGCGATTTACCCTAGGCGGCATATACCAATCACTCGGCCGCCTCGAAGAAGCGGATCGTTTGCTCAATCAAGCGATCACCGATCAGACAAAAAGCTATGGCAAAAACCATCCCATTGTGCTCAGAAGTCGATCGCGACACGCTACAATTCTCGTCGATAGACAGAAGTTTCAGGAGGCGGAAGTTGAATTGAGAATTGTGATTGAACAACGTCGACTGATCTATCCGGAGAATCGCAGTCTTATCGGCAGTGTCGAAAAAGACCTCGCTCAAGTGATTCAGGCCCATGGATCTTCCATGAAGAGTGAAGAGCGTCTCCGCGAGGCTTTAAAATGGTACGAGAATCTCGTAAATCGCTCTCTTTCCAAACACACCAAGCTTCGGTTCGAGGTACGGTCAAACCATGGTACATACTATTTTGACCTAGGCTATTTTGACCCTGAAAACTTCAAGAAGGCCGAGGAAATACAGAGACAGTTATATAACGAAATGAACGACACCAAAGTGATCAGTGGAGACGCTTCTCGATTCATTGCAAACACGTTCAATCTGGCATTGACGGTCAAACACCAATTGCAAAGTCGACTTGGGGAAGCATGCAACCTCCTGAAAGAGGCGGTGCGAACAGCGGAAGACAATCTTGGCAATGCCCATCCTCAGGTTGCAGAGCTGCGAGCAACATACGACGCCTGGTGCGACGAGGGCAAAAGCCTCAACTCTCCGCCCGCCAGCAGTCTCGAGGACGTAATGCCGCAAGTCGCAGTTACGGAGGGGTAAGTATGAACGAGTCTTTCATATCAAGGGCGGCATATTGGATGCACTGAAATTCTTCTTATATACATGTCTTCGCATTTAATAGAAATAGATTTCTGTAAGGAGGCTAGCGACTAGCGGGGTAACTGTTTTCGAATCTAGGTTCTTCCTAAAAGAGTAGATCTACTGCGCACTTTCGACAATTTGACTTTATACTCCACTGACAGATTGATTTTTTCAAGAAGTCTGTTTCATCCCTCGACCTGTTGCAGGGATTGAAAGTCCCTCTCCAGCTTGGATGCTGGTTGCTGACGATTTGAAAATATCCTCATAATGACCAGCCCTTTTCTCATCGCTACCGCCACCTTCTCCTGGTGAGGTAAATCACTTTGCAGTGCCCCAATTATTTTTTTCTTTTGGGTGACCTTGGGAGAACCAGAGCTTCGGCGGACAACACTCCCCTAGCCGCTATGCCTCAGCGCTCGTTTTGACTGATGAGTCTGACTGGCTGACCCACTCCGCCCCAAACATCAGAGCCTTTGCTTACGGATCGTACATGAATTGCCTAGGATCAGAGTCCCCTTCCACGTCCATTAATCTCGACGAATATACCTTTGGCTATAGGCGGTTTCCTTTGAGCACAGGACAATCCGATGAATAAAAGTTGCAATGCCTGAATGCCGTACTGCGCCGTGAAGCAGGCGAGCGCGAAGGTTGAAGGACGAGCATGGGTTGACGAAGTGTTGCCCATTTTGGACAAGGATCAGCGAGGCAGAAAGGTCCTCATTTAACACCCGATCACGCAGGTGCCATGCAATTGACGGTAACAATTATAGGCGTAATCTATAGTCTCACCTCCAAAGGGTGACACCAATGAGCATTCAGATGGACCGCAGCCAACTTAGCTGATGCGCGTCCCGCTTCGCCTTCGTAACGCCTTTCAGCTAATTAGCGCAGTGTCCACACTACCCACAGCCCTTATTGCAGGCAACTTAGTTCCGGTTGTCATACCACTCGGTCATCGAGTCGATATCTCGCGGGGGTTATGGATCACCATCGTCCTCCTCGTCATTAGACCTGTCGCCCTCACACCCAGCATCAAACCATTACGCAAAAGACTGTAGATTTCGCTTTTTTTTCGTATTGTCTCGCAGCCTTCTTATGCTAGCCTTTAGCTCGCTTAGACTTTATTCCGAATATTTTTCCGCATCCTCGCAAAGAACGCAGACTTGGCCAATAAGAGCGCAGTCGCATACCGAAATATCATACGAAGTCTATGCTGGAAGAATTACTTCGTTACATGTTTCTTAGTGGAATAGGATCCTGAAGTAACTCTTAATAATAAAATTAGATAGAGCGCCGGGCAGAACCTTTCAGTGATCTTCATGGGTGCGTGGGTTGGGTATATCTATGGATTTGACCAAGCCCGACCGTATGGTACTACTAACTTGTATAGGCAAAGGGTTAAAAGTAGTTTGAAGCTTGTTTCTACGCAATATATTAAGTATCTAATCGTTCCTTAGTGTTAAGTTTAGTGTAAGTAAAAGTGTTTAATTACTATTAATTAAATACTCTGTAAAAGAGTATCTATATACTAGGCTTACTATTCTTACTCTATATATTCTCCTAGTTCTTATAGAAAAGCATCTTATTACTACTATTACTATTAATAAGAGCAGTAATTTATCTATAAATCTTAGCTGGCGTAGTTATCTTAGCGCTCTTACTACTATAAAGAGTCTTAATATAATATCTAATTTAAATAATCCCTAATTTACTCTAGCTTAATAAATATAGATATAATTTAAAGGAGTATTTAAAGAGGCGATTTTAATAAGCTATAAGAGTATTACTAGCTTTGCTAAATATACGCTTAGATTTAGAGCTTATAGCTAGGATAGCTAGAATATTAATTACTATAAGAGAAATTGTAAGATACTTTACTCTTACGTCTAGCTATTATTAATATTATAAGGGAATATGGTCTCTATCTATATCTTATAGACTTATAAGATAGTAAATTTATTTAAAGCTTTTTTAAGTAGAGACAAGCTATAGAAGTTATTAAAAGCTTTAGTAATAGAGCTATACTTAGCTTTCTTATACTATTAGATATTACTAAATATTTTACATAGAACTAGAATTATAAGTAGAGTAGAGAGGTAGCTATACTTAGTTTTTTATAACTCTTATACTTTCTTTACGCTCTAGTTAGCATTATTAACTTTCTACTCCTTCTATAGTATTTTAATTTAAATATTAGATCTAGAACCACAGCTGCTATATATGCTAGAGTATTATCTCTTTTACTTTATTTATTATTACTATTCTCTATACCTTCTTTTTATAAAACTAAAGAACGTCTTACGCTTACTAATTAATTTTTTTAAAATAGAACTAAAATATTTCTATATCTTTATTATGGTTCTAAGAATCTTAGATGTATTAAGTTGCATATAGATAGCTAAGCGTATAAGGCGTATATTTTTATAAATACACGTAGGGCTTGCTAGTTATTAGATATCTGTATAATAGAATATAAGTTTAGAATTATAATATACATATCTAAGCTAAGCACTGTTAAAGAAAGGTATTCATTATTCTTAAAAGAGATTAAGAAAATAAATTAAAGTAGTAGCAAGAGGCCGTAAAGCAGTATTATCTAAGATAATAGACGTATTAAATAGGCTAGTAGAGATCTAGAATTATCTAGCTTATCTTTATAAATAGAAAAAGTTTCTTAACTTCCTCTAGCCCTCTTTATACTATAATAACCTTATTCTTACTTTATTACTAGGCGCTGTAATAGTATACCGTTTCTAAGTAATATCTATAACGTGGTTCACAAGTAAGCGCGCTACATAAGCGAGCGCGCCGCTTTTGCTAAGAGAACACTAAACTATCCTATTTATTATTAGACTGCGCACTAACACTACTTAAAAATATATACTAAGTTAAGGTATCTAATTTAGATTCTTCCTCTTTAACTCTCTAGCAGGTTTGCGTATTATGTCTAGGTTGCCTATAGATGCTATAACGCCGTTAAGTTAATAGCCCTGCTACAGCTTAACTAGTACCTAACAACTGTTTACCTTTCTCCTATCTACTAGTATTCTTAGGAGTAGCTAGCTAGGATTCCTCTGCTACTGTAAGTAATCCTTAATGCTAGATATACCTCCTTTTACGTAATTTCTACTTTCTAGTCTCCTTAATTATCTTGCGAAGGCCTGCAATTTTATCTAACACTAGTACCTAACTATATATTATACTTAGAGCGCCTTTCTTAAGCTTCTTAAGCACCTGCATAGTTAAAGTTAGTAATAAATTAAGGTAATCTCTAATTCTCTTGCGAACTAGTGTTAATTGCGCCTTAAATTCGCGCAGGTTACTTAGTGTTTTAGACTCCTAAGTAGTAGGCTCCTTAATAGGCAGACTAGGTGTCTAGATATAGATATTAAGGTGCTATAACACCTCCTCTAGATTTAACGAGACTAGCCTAGCACCGCGAAAAGCACCTTTAATTATCTCTGCAGAGAAAACCTTTAAAAACGCGGTTTTAAAGGCTAGAAGGAACTTAATCTTTATAATGTAGGTTATTAGCTAACGCGCTAAGCCTAAGATCTTAGCACTATATGCCTTCTTTAGCGGGGAGAAACAGCCTACGTTTAATAGCTGTAGTAGGTGCGATAAATGTAGCAGTATATAGAGAGTAATAATCTTATATTCCTTATAGTAGTCCTAGAACTTAATTAAATTATAGCTCTTATAGCTGTTAATAATAAGAAGCCTATATGCTCCCTTAACGCGTTACTTTATAGACGCGTTAAAGTGCTTTAACTACATAATACTAAGTTTATTATTTATCTAGCCGTTCTTACTAACAGCGATTACCTAATTGCTAGGAATTAACGCGTCTTTATACTAGGTGGAGATGTAACGTTTACTAGCGTAGATAATAAAGGGTGGGATTGCCTACCTAGTAGCGTAGATACTCTAGATTACTGTAATCTACTAACAGTCGCCTAGTTGTATTAGCTTAGGCTTTCTACGTCTCTCTAATGCCGTAATAACAAGCTAGGATCCTATAACCCCTATTAGGAAGCCTAATTTGTTAAAGTTATAGGTATCTTTATCTAGAATGCTGTACTTAGCTTTAATGCCCTCTATAAGCTTAAACTACGTATTTATAACCTTAGGATCTTCCTACTATGCCCTCTAGTTATCGTATAACTAAGACTAACGCGTTTTAACTTTAGGTCTACGCTTAATAAAGTTATCTACCTAGTTAACGCTAATAGGTAGCTTCTCTTGCTATAAATGTAGTGTATTAGCTATTATACGTATTATAAGCTTTGTAGGAGAAAATCTGTAGGTATCTAGCTTAATTATATAATTAATAAGCGCCTGCTCTTTAAGGGAGGTAAAATTTATTAATTTAGGTATATTATCGCATCATGTAGTTATTCTGTTACGTTATTAATTTAGTGTTCTTCGCGGTATGTTATATAGCTTTGCTGCAGCTCGTTCGCTTTAAATTTAGCCTATTTAAAGGGCTTAAAGGGTAAGGATAACTTAGGACTTATTAGAAATAGAGTTCTAGTTAGTGTGTTAAGGCATTGTAGGTTAAGGATAAAAGTTAGTGTTCTCTTAGCCAAAGCGGCGCGCTCGCTTGTGTGGCGCGCTCACTTATGAACCACGTTATTCTATATATTAATAACCTGATAGAGAACTAGATAATAGTCCTTTAGGCATTTATACATACCTTCTCGCCTATTAACCTAGTATATAATTGGATATTTTAGGCAGCTTACGAGCTTATAGATCTACTATTAAATAATTATTAGGCGTAACGCTATTGCCCTTAGCTACCTTAGCCTTAATAATAGCGCCTAGCCCCACCCCTCATTCCCACAACCTCAACATGCGCACAACTAACCATCCACTAACTTTGTCCAAGCTCCCACGTCACTGCAAACTGCTCGATCCGCGCGAGGAACTTCCCCGGAGGCGTCGTCACCGGAACTGTGGCCTTAACGCTTTTCTGGTCGAAAGAAGCCCATGTGGTACTATTCAATGGCCCGGTGTATCCGATCTTGAACCACTCCCCCGAACCATCATATTCGCCCAAGTCTTTAAGGTGTGCTGGGAGTTTAGAAAGGAAGACGTATGCGGGGCCCGGGGAAGAAGATGCGGATGTTTTCGTCGCACTACTCACATGGAACCCAATCTGCTCGTCCGCAACTACAGCAGCCGTTTTGATTAATGGGTTCAGGAGGGGAAAGGCGTTGCAGCCGCACACGAAGCCAGGATCGCGGGGGCCGGGGCAGGTTGAGTTGCGGTAGACGGAGCCGTAGAGGGGCGTGGTTTTGAGCCAGTAGTTTGGGAGCTGGTAGTATTGGTTGGATGGGGTGGTGGAAGATGCGAGGGGTGTTTTGGAGCGATGCGTACGTACCGTGAGACGCCACGCCATGCGGGAAATACGCGGCAGCGCTGGTGCAGAGGCGGTGTCTCATGTTAGAAATCGGGTGTGTAGTTCTCCCGAACGGTGGCACCCGTGGTTGAATAATGCCATCTTGCCAAAGTCTTTATACACCGTCTCGGGCCTGCTGTCTCCCCGTCCAACAAGTCCGAGTGGCATCTGCGTGAGCGTAACTCGCATTCTGGCACGAAGCGCAAGGCTTCCTCCGACAAGCCCGAGAAACGTACCTGAGAGCTTTGTCCCATTGCGTGCGTGAAAGTAACTTTTTGTTCATGTGTCCTGTCACATCTGCAACCATTAATCGATGCTTTGGCTTCGCATAGGCAATGCCAATCGTACTCCCGCGCATACAGTACTTGTATTATTGTGTCTGTGTGATTCAAAGCTGCGCAGGAAGAAATAGAAGAGCTGCATTTGGCTGATTGCGTTGCATGTATATAGGCGCACATCGGAACGCCGAATGGGGACGTACTAGGCCAACATGTCGCGAGTATTCATTGTGTAACTCTAAGTCAAAGAGATACCGCCATGCTCCGTCCATGTATCCGTGTCGAAAAAGGATATGCGCGCTATACCACCATGCGTGTGCTCAAGCCTGCCGTATAATTGATCCTCTAAATATGGGGAAACGTAGTCAGTAAAGATCATCCACAGTGGTCTCAGCCCTTGATACGTACTGTCTTCGGACGTGCCCTCCAGCTATCTGAATATCACGCATTGCCGCTTGGGCCTTCACGTCCTGCTCACAGATCTTCTCGTTCATCCAGACAAGCCCCAGCTCCAGGATCCATAAATTCAGGTTTTCGATTAATACCAGCACTAAGATCTGTAGCGGGTAGGGCGCCCACGAGGGGGTGTGCGAGTTCCCTTGGGGCTGGCGCGGCGTTCTCGTTCGTTGGAGTTTTGCGGACCTTGGGTGGCACCGTAGGTGTGGCAGCAATAACAAAAGTGGGGATGGGTGAGGGGGTGGGTGAAACCGTGTGGGGATTGCGGTGACAGGCAGAAGTTTTCACGTCGCTGGGTAGTCGCTCTTTTCCCCGGCTTTGTTCGGGCCGCGCCGGTGACGAATGCGGTGAATATGAAAGGTGCAGTGGGTCAACAGGTGTCTTCTGGTATACATAGGCCCGCTCTCCGCAGGTAAGTAAACACTGAAGGTGGTGTGCAGGCAAAAGGTGGGATGAAGAAGGAGATTCGACAAATTTACACGGCATCCAGATTGAAGTCACCGAGACAAACTTTTTTCAAAATTTAAAGACAGGGAGTTTGTCGCCTATATCCGATTGACGACGGAGCGAGCGCGCTCTGTCAACGAGACAAATCGCCGATACCCACATCCAGGGCGGTACTAACGCCTCCAGTCAACTAATGAGCCACATGATCCACGACCTCAATATTATTCCTACTCCCAGTCAGCACCTACTCCACACAAACATCTCCCCATCTCCGTCTACTCACCCAACCGGATCAAACACAAACGCGGCATAATAATTCGGATGATACATCTCCCTGACGCCCGGCTTCCCATTATCCGTCCCTCCTGCCTTCAACGCCTCGTCATAAAACTTGTCCACGGTGGTATGATCCTTCGCTTTGAATGCAATATGCATTCCACTCCCACTCGCATTCTCGTTCGTGCCGATCCAGAATTTGGCCGTGTGCGGGCTATCACCGAGGCCGCAGGCTATGCCTGGAATGTCCATTTGTTTGGTGTAGCCGAGGGGGGCGAGCGCGGCAAGGTACCATGCCACGACGTCTTCGTATTTGGAGGGGTGGACGTTGAAGGAGACGTGGTCGAGAGTCATGGTCGCTTGATGAGAAGTTGTGTTGAATAGACGGAAGATTGAGGGACGGAAATGAACGTTTTGCGATCACGTCCAGTGCTATTATATGGTTCGCGCTAAAGATGAAGCGGATGCGGGGTCGCGCTGTCAGCTGATGTCGTGACTCATCTCAGTCGATATGTAATCATCGGAGATACCAACGGCGTGATGCCGCAGATTGGCTCGTGAAATCCCTCAGGTATTGTGGTACTGCGCCAGAAGAGGTCGAAGCGATCTGGCGCGAATTGCAGCCGCATAGGGTACAATACGGGTGCCATCCAGCGAGACGCATGCATATGTGGGAGGAGATGGCACATGCTGGCGCATTTCCTGCATTTGATGGCCAGAACGCATGAACCTAACGCGACTAACGGCTACTCAGTATTTCTAAGGTGATCGGCTCAGTGTGACCCTGTCGCTGTACAGTGGACAAGATAAATGGGCGCATAATGCTTCCCCGTTGGGCCATCGTGTTCACTGCTTCGACCCTTCTGCAAAGCTGGGCAAGACGCCTCGTATTCAGCGGCAGTCGGGAAGTTTCCGACGGAGTTTCCGAGGCAGGGATAGAAGGACGTGAACGGTTCGGGAGTAATGCATGCGGAGGACGACGTTTCGAACGGATGGAAGAAAAATGAGTTGCAATAGGGTATGGGAAAGTGTAGATATCTGGTAATATATTTGAGAGAAGGGAACCCCGATGCTTAGTCTAGCTCCATCGCATCATCATGTTCTGAATCTTTACTAGCGTTGTCTTCGTCTGCAACTTCGATCGACGGCGCGGGAATTTCCACGTCGTTGTCGTCCTCATCTGCTGACTGTGCATCTTCATTCACGGGAGAAGAGGCTCGTTCTTGCATCGCAGCATATGCGCGAGCGCCACGGATCGGTAGGTCAGCTTCTCTGCGCTCCCGCGTCTGGCCGCGCCCTCCATCCCTCGCAGAAGATCGTCTAGTTCCAGGGCCAGAGTCAGACGTATGTCCTTCGATTGAAGTGAGTGGGGCGGTAGGAGAGTTGCACTTCTTGTTCGCGAGGAAACTCGAGTGTGGTACGGGAGTGCGCAATTCCTCCCACGTAGCGCGGTACTGGGTCCAGCTGCGCCAGTCGTCGGCCAAATCGTGGTTGTGCCTCCGTAACTTGTGCCTCGCTTCCGGTTCTTCTGTCTCAGCCTTGGGCTTCGGGACATCATCTTCCATGGACGGAGTGTCGCCGAGAAGATTCAATAACTTTCGTTCTTCTTCGCGACTAGCTGTCTGATCAAATGCTTCCACAGCATCCAGCTCACCCTCAGATGTGTCGAGAGGAGGCTCCGCATCCGTCAATGTCTCATCAAGCATGGAAGCATCAGAAGCTTCGTCATCCGGCGGCTGACACAAGTCAGAATCTGAGTCATCGTCTTCCCCAAGCGGGGCGTGTGGGTCCTCGTTCTCTTCCGAGTCTGACGGCGCTGACGGACGGACGGTAGGCAGAGGCGTCCCGCCACGCACAGCTCTCGCCTTGAAATTGTCCTCATCTGTCTCTGATGTGAGTCCAGCGGTTTCCGCATCTGTGCTCAGTGCATCGTCTAGGATATTGGTAGTCTGCAGTCGGCGCTCAACTTCATCCCAGGACACCTCTACCGTTCGCTTCAAGCCTCGCCCACCGGCTCGCCGCACCCCTCTGGTGACTCGGAGCCCGCACCTTCGCGCCATGCCTCTCCATCGCTCGCTGCTGTTCCTGCTCAGTCCTAAAATATCGAGCGTAGTCAACACGTCTCTCCTCTTCACGAAAGGCGAGACTCCCTTCTTCACCCGCCTGCCCTGGCTGCGCATTCGGGCTGTCGCTTGGATGATGACCGTTTGCACGAGCCGCCTTGCCAGGGATACGACTAGAGTATGCAAGTCTTTGAACGCTGAACGATAAATTGACGGCTCCGCGGCGAGTTCTGATGTGAGCTCAGACCAGTGCGGCCAGGGGTATATGACGGTTGGAGAGGGATTCATAAAGTAGTGCTTTGAAAGGTCGAGAAAAACAGAAGGGTCGAGCAGCTTCGCCTCCGGAATTTCCTGTAGGACTGGTGGGTCTTGCTCCTCTTCTATGACATGTGATTTCTCGTCGGCGTTTTCGTTGCCCGGGCTACTCCTCGTTGATTTCGGAGCTACGATAGCCTCTTCAATGTCATTGGCTACTTCAGGTGTAATGAGCCAGTATTTTCCATATCGCTCCTGCTCTTGCTTCGCCTCGAAGCGCTCCTGATACCACGCCAGAGCATCACCCGCCGACGCCAAGCGATCTCCACATTCAACACCCACTTCCAACGCGGCAGGAATGTCCTGGAGAGCGACCCTTGCATTTCTTCTCCTAGAGTCCGATTCGGAGTGGGCTTGTTGGATGAGCAATAAAAACTGCCGCGTCTCCAGAGTGCTTTTGGTCCCGACAGCGTGCGCGATGCCTGGCACGTCGTCCCTTCCCAGTCGGTCCAAGGCCGCAAAGAAGGCGGACTTTTCGTCGGCCGACCATCTCGATACGCCAATTCTTGAGCCATTGAGCTGATGTGCTCCATCCGCCACAAAGCGAGAAGCGGCTGCAGTCACGGCGTCGTTGTACAGGATGCGGTATGCGTCGCTGTACTTTCCGTCGAGATGCCGCTTCCGAGCTCGGGAGGAGTGGGGCGAGCTGGAGCGGCGTCGCTTCCGAGGTGAGAAGGGGGTGGCTGAGACTGGCCGCGAGGCAGTTGCGAGTTCCTCATTCGAAGAGCTACTTAAGGCATGGCTTTCGCCTTGCCGGCCGTCGACCTCGGACGTGGAGCTCATGGCGGTCGATGCGGCGGAGAGAAACCACCACGGCGACCGCTTGAGGGCAACGAACTAGCAGTAAAGCGAGTCAGGGCTGGCAACGGCATGGCGGACGGTGAAGAACGACTCGCTTGTGGAAGACCAAAATTCGAGTTGATAGATGCCAAGCCGGAGATGCCTCGGCAGGCATCCGGGATGACATGGTGACTTCGCGCCAGCTTCGTTCCTTCCTATGCCATCCCTTCATGCTGCCCTTCTCTCATCATGCGCTGAGAATATTCCGGCGGACGGGTATCGCGCCCCTTTGCACCTTCCCCCGAAACGCGTCGACGGCCGTCGCGCCCGCCCTGCCCGCCCTGCCCGCCTCGCCGCTCCAGATCACGCTCCGCGAATACCAGGAAGAGTGCATCCAATCGGTCCTCTCGTACCTCGATAAAGGGCACAAGCGGCTGGGGGTCTCCCTGGCGACTGGCTCTGGCAAGACGGTCATTTTCACGCACCTCATCGACCGCATCGCCGCCGCCCAGCATGCCTCGCAGACGCTCATCCTCGCCCACCGCCGCGAGCTCGTCGAGCAGGCCGCGCGCCACTGTACCCTCGCATACCCCCACAAGCACGTCGACATTGAGCTGGGCAAGCACCACGCGTCGGGCGCCGCCGACATCACCGTCGCCTCCATCCAGAGCATCATGTCGGGCGACCGCCTGCAAAAGTACGACCCCGCGCGCTACAAGCTGGTGCTGGTCGACGAGGCACACCACATTGTCAGCCAGCAGTACCTCGATGTGCTGACGCACTTTGGGCTGAGGCATGCTGCTGATTGGGCGAAGGCCGCCGCGCCTGCCCTCGTCGGCGTCTCGGCCACCTTCTCACGCTTTGACGGCAGGAAGCTGGGATCCGTCATTGACCACATCGTGTACCATCGGTATGTATTCGCCGTGGGAATACGCTGGCCTCTGCTAACAACTGCAGCGACTACGTGGACATGATCGAGGAGAACTGGCTGACCGATGTGGTCTTCACGACGGTCGAGATGAGGGCCGATCTGAACAAGGTTGGGACGGGAGCGAACGGCGACTTCCAAACCGGCGCTCTTTCCCGCGCCGTCAACACCGACCAGACGAACGACCTCCTCGTGAAGGCCTGGATGACCAAGGCGAAAGAGCGCAAGTCCACCCTCGTCTTCTGCGTCGACCTCAGCCACGTCACAAACTTGACTGCAAAGTTCAGACATTATGGCATCGAAGCGCACTTCGTCACCGGCGACACGCCAACAAAGACCCGGAGCGCTAGGATCGATGCCTTCAAGCGGGGCGACTTTGCCGTTCTCATCAACTGCGGCGTGTTTACCGAAGGCACAGACATTCCCAACATCGACTGCGTCCTTCTGGCTCGGCCCACCAAGTCGCGCAACCTGCTCGTGCAGATGATCGGACGCGGCATGCGTCTCCATTCCGGCAAACAAAATTGTCACGTTATCGACATGGTGTCAGCTTTGAGCACCGGCGTTGTCTCAACCCCGACGCTCTTTGGCCTGGACCCTGCCGAGATCGTCGAGCAGGCTGACACGAAGGCCATGGCGGAGCTCAAGGAACGCAAAGAGCGGGAGCAGGTACGAGAGGCCGAAGCGGCCGACCTCGCAAAGAAGTCGACTGCAAAGAAGCTGCCCGGCTCCATCACATTCACCGACTATGATTCTGTGCACGACCTCATCGCTGACACGTCGAGCGACCAGTTCATCCGCAGGCTCAGTGAGCTGGCCTGGGTTGCGGTTGGGGACGACAAGTTTGTTCTGACCACCAACAGCGGTAACTACCTCATCATCGAGCCATGCGATCGGGACGAAGGCGGCTACAAGGTCAAATACTACCGGAAGCTTCCGTCCTCAGTCAAGGCCAAGAGCCCGTATGCCACCCCCAGAGTGGTAGCGGAGAGCGACTCATTCGAGCATGTCGTGCACGCTGCTGACACCTTCGCCGTAGAAGTGTTCGAGTTTATGTGGATCTCGAAGAACCAGTACTGGCGTCGCAGCCAGGCGTCTCAGGCCCAGGTTGACTTTTTGAACAAATTCCGACCTGAAGAGGATCACCTCAAACCGCAAGATCTCACAAAGGGCAAAGCTGGCGACATGATCACGCGAATCAAGCATGGGGCCAAGGGACGATACCAGAAAGCTCACGCCAGGCAGAGGACGCAGGACCGACAGGCGGAGAGAGCCGAGACGGTGCGACAAAAGCTTCAAAGTCAGGTCCGCATCGGACCGTTGTCCGCAGAGACGTTCGCGTAGAGAGCTTGTTCCACGACACCCACAGATCCAGTCCCCTGACGACTTTGGTCATCGTGTTCCTGCATTCAGACAGCCAAGACTCACTTTTGCGCGTGTCATCGGTAGGTCTTTGTCGTTCGTTTCAGAATGCACGTGGCAACTCATTGTACTTTCCCGGTCCGGGTCGATCACTGCCCGCTTGTTCCAAAAGCATTTCGCAGCTTAATGCTACCGAGACATTGGAATGAGGAGCATTCTGAAGGGTCAGCCCACCGGGTGAGAAGGTCTGAAATTTCTCGCAGCTACAACTGCATCTGCGCTCCAAGGACTGGACCCACCCTAATTGACCCACTGCACTATGGCTGACGAACATCACATCCCACATGAACCGACCTCCGACCTCGGGCGGGCACGATCACATTGCTTGAACATCTTCCGTAAGATGAAGCACGGGAAGAGTCCACAGCGAAAAAGAGCGATCCGGTCGTCGCAAGCCAGCTCTCCCCTGCAGTCGCCACCGCTGTCTGCACGATTGCCCTCAATTTTTGGCACCCATGATGCGCTTCCAGATGCAGCCATTTGGCGACAGTTCTCCGACGTCCATGAGGCCATTGTGACTCACGTTGAGAGGTTCTATGCCACCAAACCTGTACATAGGAGTGTCTCGCCTGCCATCATTGAGCATGCCAGTGCAGGCATCACACTGCCTCGCCGTCAGATCATTAGACTCCTGGATGAACCACAAACGAGACTTGCGACATTGGCGTTATGTATCGCATGGACTATCCGGAGCAGGAGCCTGCTATTAAAACTGGGAATCAGTAGCAGCCCAGGGAGTACATTCCTCCCTCCCGAACTAGTCGAATTGCTTCCAAAGTTTCTCGCTCGAAAAGGGGCCCGTCACCCTGGCCAAGTACGATGCCAACCCTGTCAACTTTGCGCTTCTATCGCGCCGGAAGCAGATTTCGGCAACTCTGTTACATTTGCACCTATGTCGCAGATGCCTTCTCGCACTTCGACTCTCGCACCATCAACATCGAGCGGGCCCTAAAGGATCTAGATCCCTTGCTCACAATCTATGCGTCACCACACGGGGCGGGCCGCACCGACGGGGCAAGAGTCGAAGATCTCCGGGACGTGCTTAGACGGGGTGCCAAGTTCGCATTCACCTTATCCAGTCAGCCCAGCTTCTGGAAGTTCGCTTGGACGTCCGACCGCGCGATTGAGCACGGCAAAGCGGAGTATCAGCATGACCCAGAGGTTTTTGTGAGCTTTGGGGAGAGTGAAGATGTGAAGTAGCCTGTCAGACTGACGCCGGCTGAGATCGTACGGTGGCCCAGCTTGGTGAGGGTCATGGACGGTGAGGGTGTGACGCTGGAGGGTGAATGCGATGGCATCGTTATTGGGAAGCAGGTGCATCTCGAAGATTTTAGTGCTTAGAAGTGATGTTAGTATCTTAGCAACGGCTTACATGTGTGCGCGGAGGTCTGTCTCAATCGGCTATTGTATCAGAATTAGTACGTTGGCAAAATTACCTCTTCTTTCCGCGTTGTGACCAGTCTACACATGCTGCGTCGAGCGATGCATGGACCTAGCAGGCGCTGTGGTCGGGACTTGCTCGGCGGACTCGCATCACATCGCGCCTGCCGACGCCCGCGGAGATGCACCAAACAGCGCGGAGCAGCCGTTTCTCCGCTCGAGCAGCATCCAACCTCGTCTCGACTTCATCTCTTATCTTTTGCCGCTGTCGCCGAGCTTTTTGTCGACCCACTGCCAGCGCATATTGTGCGAGAGTTCTCCGTGGATACACCGTGGACGTGGACGATACGCCGTTGCCACGCTGACTGGATTTGGGGTTTCCGCAGCTCGCCTGCCGACGATGCCGAGCGTGGGCGGCGCTTCGAGATTCGACGCAGCAGTTCAGCCATCACTATTGTATTTCGAAGTGAGCTGGGTGGGAAAAGAAAGTAGACAGTACGCATAGATGGATGAGGCGGGAAAAGATGGAGATCCCCGAGGAAGCCATACGTCTGCGGCGCCGAGGGCTGCGATACGCGAACGGGAAATTACGCGTCGTCAACGCCTGCGCGGAATGCGGGCGATACAGTACTTGTATAAACTTCTCCACGGGCGTACAGCTGTCTAATCAGCAGATGGATGACCGTGGGGTTGTGTGGATGGAGGTCAGGAACAGCCGTGTCGGCCGTGTTGGGTCACGGTAAAAGCGCTAGTTCCATACCCAGATTCTATCCGCGCTATCTCCAGATTGGATCGCTTAGCTTCAAAGATAAGGATGCATATCTACATTCTTTCGTTCCAGTGCATTCCAGCGCTGGTTGGATGAGACGGAAGCATGACACCATCGATGAGCGAGGGCCTCCCCGCAGATCGCTTTGATCGTGGCCGCCACCATTTTTACGCTCCATCGCGAACTTTGGGGCCCGCGGTGTTGCCGATGCCGACCCAAAGAAGTGTCAAATTTCTCCGCTCAGGTTCTTAGTGTAAGCGGCATGACGATACTACCGACGGAGAGTAGGGTCGATCGTCCGGTCTACAATCGCTAGATCGCAGGACCCTACAGCGGCTTTGGTCTGGATTGTATACCTTCTCCCTGTCATTCCGACGCCACAGTCAATCACCATCCTTTGTCGCCTTTCATAGATAGGACGCAGAGCTGCGATCTCGTCACACGACACCGCATGCGTCGTACCCTTCTTTACGCACTATACCCTGTTTTGTCCTTCTTCGGCGATAACCCCTTTGGTCCATCGTAGCGCCCAGCATGAGTTTAGTCGCAATCGAAACGCAACCGGCGTCCGAGCTGAAGAAAGACATTAGTCTCCCGCCGACACCGCCCGAGACGATTATCGACGGCGAAGATGGCAAGTCGATAGACGATGGCAAAGACCTACTCCAAATTCCACTACCGCCGCCAACAACGGTGCCAGCGAGGGTGCTCGATGTTGATAAACCGACGCCCGACTCACACGTACCGAGAGACCCACGGTTGATACGACTTACTGGTGTCCATCCGTTCAACGTCGAAGCCCCTCTTACAGATCTTTTCAACGAGGGGTTCTTGACAAGTCCGGAGCTTTTCTACGTGCGGAATCACGGAGCCGTTCCAATTGTGCGCGATGAAGATATCCCCAACTGGGAATTTACTGTCGAGGGGTATGCTTAAGCCTTCTTGTATATATCATTGTGGCTAACATGCAATGCAGTCTGGTGGCAAATCCTCTAACCATTACATTGAAGGAGCTCATGGCGGACTATGAAAATGTAACATATCCCATCACACTCGTTTGCGCCGGCAACAGGAGAAAAGAGCAGAATGTGGTCCGCAAATCGAAAGGTTTTTCATGGGGTCCGGCTGGTGTGTCGACCGCTTTGTTCACTGGAGTTGTCATGAAAGATGTAATCGAAAGAGCTAAACCCCTAAGAAGGGCAAGGTATGTGTGTATGGAGGGTGCAGACAAATTGGTAAGGCTCTTGATTGAACATGGAGGCTTGGTGCTGATCTGCATAGCCCAATGGCTACTACGGAACCTCTGTCAAGCTCAACTGGGTCATGGACCCAAACCGCGGCATCATGCTTGCCCACGGCATGAACGGCGAAATGCTTCGACCAGATCACGGTCAACCACTTCGAGCGGTCATCCCTGGGCAAATTGGCGGCCGGAGCGTCAAATGGCTGAAGAAGCTCATCATCACTGCGGAACCGAGCGACAACTGGTATCACATCTACGACAACAGAGTACTACCGTAAGAAATCAAACGACTTTCCAAGCACTGCAGACGACTAACAATCACAGCACAATGGTCGATCCAGATGAAGCTGCCAAAAACGAGCACTGGTGGAAGGATGAACGCTACGCCATCTACGATCTATCGCCAAACTCAGCAACTGCCTTCCCCGCACACGATGAAAAGCTCGAGCTTTCCAAAGCACCAGAGTATTACAATGTTCGCGGCTACGCGTACAGTGGTGGTGGGCGCCGAATAACGCGCGTGCAAATATCGCTTGACCAAGGTCGGCACTGGCGGTTAGCCAACATCGACTATGCCGAAGACAAGTACCGTGCGTTCGAAGACAGGCAGCTACTGGGTGGTCGCTTGGACATGGACTGGCGCGAAACGTGTTTCTGCTGGTGCTTTTGGGACCTCAATATCCTTGTGGAAGAGCTAAAAGATGCCAAGGACATCGTGGTAAGGGCCATGGACGAGAGTATGAACGTGCAGCCGCGGGATATGTACTGGAGTGTGCTTGGTATGATGAACAATCCGTGGTTCCGCATCGCAATACACAATGAAGACGGCGTTTTGCGGTTTGAACATCCCACCCAACCCGCGCTGATTCCCGGCGGGTGGATGGAGCGGGTGAAGAAGTCGGGAGGAAACCTCACGAACGGTTACTGGGGCGAGAACGTTGGGGGCGGACAACCCGAAGTGGTAGAGGTGGAGGCGCCGAAGGAGATAAAGATGACGAACGACAAGGTCAACAACGAGATTTCGATCGACGAGCTCAGAAAGCATGACAATGCCGACGAGCCATGGTTCGTAGTCAACGGGGAAGTGTACAACGGAACAAAGTTCTTGGAGGGACATCCAGGAGGTGCGCAAAGTATCATTTCGGCGGCCGGTCTGGACGCGACAGATGAGTTCATGGCGATACGTGAGTACCCCCTCTTCCGATATGCTGCCAGCAATTCTTCTCTCAGTAGAAGCGGGTGCTGACTTTGGGCAGACAGCGAAACGGCCAAAGCGATGATGCCAGAGTACCACATCGGCTCCCTTTCCGAGGCGTCTCGCCGCATACTCTCAGAAGGCGAACCAACAATTACCTCTACGGAACCCCGACCCGTTTTCCTAGACTCTCGCGCATGGTCGAAAGCGCTGCTGCACTCCAAGCAATCCGTAAGCTGGGACACCCGCATCTTCACTTTCAAGCTCGAGCACGACGAGCAAGCACTAGGCCTACCCACCGGCCAGCACCTCATGCTCCGCCTCAAAGACCCCGTGACGCGAGAAAGCATCATCCGGAGCTACACGCCCATCAGCGAGACGACGAAAAAGGGCTACTGCGACGTCCTCGTCAAAGTCTACCACGACACGAAAGAGCGGGCTGGCGGGAAAATGACCAAAGCACTCGACGCCATTCCCACAGGCCACTTCATCGAGTGCAAGGGCCCGATCGGCAAATTCGAGTACCTAGGTCGCGGCCGCTGCGCCATCAACGGTAGGCAGCGCGACGTAAAACGCTTCTTCATGATCTGCGGCGGGTCTGGCATCACGCCCATCTTCCAGGTTCTACGCGCCGTCATGCAGGACAAGGAGGATCCCACTACTTGTGTGGTCCTCGACGGAAATCGGCTTGTGGAGGATATCCTGTGTAAGCAGGATCTCGATGTCTTCGCAAGGGATAATGCGGATCGGTGTAAACTTTTGTACACACTTACGAAGGGGCCGGAGGACTGGACGGGCTTGCGGGGTCGCGTTGGAGCGGAGCTGTTGAGGGAGCATTGTGTGAGGGAGGCGGATGGGGAGAGCTTGGTGCTTGTTTGTGGGCCCGAGGCGTTGGAGAAGAGTGTGCATAAGGCGTTGAGTGAGCAGGGGTGGAGGGATGAGGAGTTGTTGTTCTTCTAGTTCTGGAGGCTTGGAAATGTTGTATGGATATGAGTGGGCTGAGTACATGGTGAGGTGTTGCAGAGTCGGAGTTTTGGGGTATTAGAAGCGATTTGCATTCTTTCACGACTGTTTCTTTGCGAGGTAGAGGCTGTGAAGTCGCTGGTGATGGTTCGGTGATGAGTCGGTGTTGACCCGGAGTGTTCGTATAATCTATCGTCATTCTTTCCTCTCATCAACCCTCCATCCTATCAAAATCGCTCCCATCAACTCCCTCCCTCAATCACCATCACCATCCCATCCTCACCCGGAGGTCCCCCATCCGAATCTACCTTCTCCGGCACCGACCCAATCTAACCCCTGCTCCGATCCGACCCGGCTCCAGATGTCTCTTATCGCGCAGCCTAGCCTTGGCGCCACCAGATCATCCCGCTCTTATCGGGATCGTCTGTGCGCAATTGCTTGCATGCGAACATCCTTTCTCCCCGGAGCGGAATCTGCGGTTGGACAATTCGATTGCGCATATTTGCTTGTTTGGGGTATGACGTTTCTCTGCGTTTCTCCGCGTCCGTGGGGCTGCTGCTGTGCTGTGGGGGGATTGGCGGGTACACGGCGCGGAGGTGTGCAACTGATGGATGCACATGTGGGATAATCGGGTTCGAGATGATTGGAAGCGCGTCTTTCTGCGAGGAGCTGGACTGCGTTTTTGGTGCGCGATGTGGAGATGTCCTTTCTAACACCCGGGCTTTTGACGGAGATCTAGATACCCAGTGGGCTGGCTAACTAACTACCGGTACCTACCTGTCCTATCTATCTTTTCGAACGTCGGCCTTGCTGGGTTGCTTTCCTCTTCTGCCCTCTTCTTTTTATTTGACAGTTGGCGGTTGGCTGTGTATACGATCGTTACGAGTCAATTGCTGTGCTTCGACTACAACGCTCCAGCACAGAAACCTTCGTGCGCGCGTTCCCTTTCCACCTGACGGTCGAATCGTCGACTCAGCTCGCAAGAGCTCCCTCCCTCGCACCATCATGGCTGAAACCGAGCCCATACCCACCCCCGGCGTCGAGCCCACGAGCATGCAATCACATTCACCGCCTTCGTCGCCACCGCGAAATCCGACGTGGGGCGACAAGGGAACGAAAGACGGGAAGGTGATGAATGAGGAGTTTATCGAGCCGCAGGTTAAGGGGGTTCCTGAAGAGATGGAGGAGGTGGATGGGGATATTGTGAAGGTGGAGGATGGGGAGAGGAGGAGGAAGAGGGTTGTTGTGGTCGGGTTGGGCATGGTGGGGATTGCGTTTATGTGAGTACAAACGTCAGGTGGGCAGAGAGGAGAATTCGGCTGCGGACGGGTATTGGGTACAAGCTGACTCTGGCGCAGAGAAAAGTTGCTCAAATACGATGCGAAGAGGAGAGAGTACGATGTAGTGGTCATTGGCGAGGAACCGCATCTAGCGTACAACCGCGTGGGCTTGACAAGCTTCTTCCAACATCGCGAGGTCGAGAATCTCTACCTCAACCCGAAAGACTGGGTACGATGTCTCCTTGGCCCTCCTCTGGACCGCGCGCTAATCGGTGCAGTACTCATCCATGCCTGAAGGCTCGCTGAGCTACCACCTCAACACCCTCGTCACCGAGCTCGACACGAACAAGAAGGAAGTGAAGACCTCGGCAGGCGACACTGTCCCATACGATATACTAGTCCTCGCAACCGGCTCCGATGCCGTCCTCCCCCGGCACACCCCCGGCCACAACGCAAAAGGCGTCTTCGTATACCGCACCATCGACGACCTCCAGCGCCTCATCGACTTTGCGTCGACGCGCAAAGGCACCACCGGCGTCACCGTTGGTGGCGGGCTGCTCGGTCTGGAAGCTGCCAAGGCGATGATGGATCTGGAGGACTTTGGACAAGTGAAGCTTATTGAGCGGAATCGGTGGGTGTTGAGTAGACAGCTGGATGGGGATGCCGGAGGGATGGTGGTCGAGCAGGTGCGTGCGCTGGGGCTAGATGTTATGCTTAGTAAGAGGGTGGGAAGGATTGAGGTTGACGGAGAGGGATTTGTGAAGGGGGTTGTGTTTGAGGATGGGGAGGCGATGGAGTGCTCTACGATTTGCTTTGCAGTGAGTGTGGATTTCCATGATTGTGAAATGTAGTACTGACGAGCTTAGATCGGCATCAGAGCACGAGACGAACTCGCACGAAGATCTGGCATCAAGTGTGCGGATCGGGGAGGCGGTATCATTGTGGCGCCCAACCTTTCCACTTCCATCGACGACGTTTACGCCATCGGCGAGTGCGCGAGCTGGGAAAACCAGACTTTCGGCCTTATCGCGCCCGGCGTCGAAATGGCTGACGTCCTCGCGTTTAACCTCACACAAGCCAAAGCACATGCACCGCGAAAATTCAAGCGTCCCGATCTCAGCACCAAGCTCAAGCTTCTTGGTGTCGAAGTTGCGAGCTTTGGAGACTTCTTCGCGGACCGCGACGGGCCCAAGGATATGCCCGGGCGGCAAAAGGCCGGGAAGAAAGACGGTGCGAGTGAGCCGAGGGATAAGGTCAAGGATTTGACCGATGGACCTGCACCGCCACCCGTCAAGGCGCTTACGTACAAGGATCCGTTTCAACAGGTGTATAAGAAGTACTTGTTTACGATGGATGGGAGGTATCTCCTTGGCGGGATGATGATTGGCGATACGAAGGATTACGTGAAGCTGGTGCCGATGGTCAAGAACCAGAAGCTGTTGGAAATTGCGCCCAGCGAGCTTATCATTGGGGCGCAAAAGGGGGATGATGATGGCGATGACTTGTAAGTGAAGCTCTGGGATTTTGCAGACACCGCTGACGAAAGCGAAGGACGGACGATACCCAGATCTGCTCTTGCCACAACGTCACCAAGGGCGATGTGGTCAATGGCGTCAAGGATGGAACCTGCAAATCGATCGGCGATGTCAAGTCGTGCACGAAAGCTGGTACTGGATGCGGAGGCTGCATGCCACTTGTTCAGACCATCTTCAACAAGACGATGGCTTCCATGGGTCAGGAAGTCAAGAACCATCTCTGTCCGCACTTTGAATACTCACGTGCGGATCTGTTCAACATCATCTACGTTAAGAAAATTACGGAGTTCGCAGACGTAATGAAGGAGTGTGGTAAAGAGCCGGAATCTTTAGGCTGCGAGGCGTGCAAACCTACAATCGGCTCGATCATTTCCAGCTTGTTCAACAAGCACCTGCTAGATGACACAAGAAAAGGCCTCCAGGAGACGAATGACCGGTTCCTGGCGAACATCCAGCGCAACGGCACATTCAGCGTCGTCCCGCGTGTTTCGGGCGGCGAGATCACACCCGAGAAACTCATCATCATCGGCACCGTGGCCAAGAAGTACAATCTCTACACGAAGATCACCGGAGGCCAGCGCATCGACATGTTCGGGGCCAAGAAGCAGGATCTTCTCGCCATCTGGCAAGAGCTGATCGACGGCGGCATGGAGTCCGGCCACGCATACGCCAAATCCCTCCGAACGGTCAAGTCCTGCGTCGGAACGACATGGTGCCGTTTCGGCATCGGCGACAGCGTTGGCATGGCGGTGCGCCTGGAGGAACGCTACAAGTCGATCCGCGCACCGCACAAGATCAAAGGCGGCGTATCCGGCTGCGTGCGCGAGTGCGCCGAAGCCCAAAATAAAGACTTCGGCCTCATCGCCACGGAAAAAGGTTTCAACATCTTCGTGGGCGGCAACGGCGGCGCGAAACCCAGACACTCTGAACTCCTCGCCAAAGACGTGCCTCCCGACGACGTCGTCCCCATCCTCGACCGCTACCTCTCCTTCTACATCCGCACAGCCGACAAACTGCAACGCACAGCGCGGTGGATGGAGAACCTCCCCGGCGGCATCAAGTACCTGCAAGCCGTCATCCTCGAGGACAAACTAGGAATCTGCGCGGACCTGGAGAAGCAGATGGAAGACCTCGTAGGCACCTTTTTCTGCGAGTGGACTGAAGTCCTCAAGTCGCCCTCCAAACGTGCCCTGTTCTCGCAATTCGCCAACACGGCCGAAACAATCGGTCCCACCATCGAGCCTACGCAAGAACGCGGCCAGGAACGCCCGAGCTACTGGCCCAAGGACTCCGTCACCACCGACTTCAAGAACCACCAGTGGACCGAGTTGGCCTGGCAGCCGCTCGTCAGAGCGGATGAGTTCCGGGATGTCCCGACGGGCGATTCGAAGGCGGTTAAGCGTGGGGATACCCAGCTGGCCGTGTTCAAGGTCAAGGGGAGGTGGTACTGCACGCAGCAAATGTGTCCGCACAAACGCGCCTTTGTCCTCAGCGATGGACTTATTGGCGACGACCTCGCGAACAATAAACTATGGGTCAGCTGTCCATATCACAAGCGGAACTACGAGCTTTCCGGACCTGAGGCGGGACGTTGTGCGAACGACGAATCAGTCAACATCGCCACATTCCCGGTCGAGGAGCGCGATGACGGATTTGTTTACGTCAAATTGCCTAGCGTCGACGAACTGGATAGTGTTCTGGGTACGAGCAAGTTCGTCATCAAGAAAGATGAAACCACGGATCCGTTTGTAGAGTTGGATAAGAAGCTTAAGGCGCTGAATTTGAAGGGAAGGAAGGGGCGGAATGTTAGTCATCTTGAGGGTGGGTTGGGGGAGGAGAAGAAGGCGGCGATGATTTTGGCGGGGGGTGAGAAGGGGGCTGGGGGGTTGGACTGGTAGGGGTGAGGAGAGTAGGAAACGCTCGGGGACAGGTGGGGGAAGGACGAGGAGTGGTGGGGTTGGCATTTGAGTGGAGTTTGGAACGAGGGTAGAATTTGTATATATACGTTGGGTTTTTATGTGTATAGATCTTCTCGTGTGGGTTTTGTGTCTTGTTCTTTAGTGGTTGGTGGTGTCTTGCGTCGCTTGTGAGGATGGGAGTGAGTTCTCTTCGCATCGTATTGCATATATCCTTATGGGGTTTTCAGTGGCCCGATTCAGGAGGGGTACAGAGATGTTGATTAGTGATCTAGCGAGTAGTAGTTAGAGCGCGATTTTGTCCACGACTGTGCTGATTCGTGGTTAATCATAATGTTGAAAAAATCAGACTTGCTCTAAATAATGATAAATCGGGCGATCAATGTAGGAAGTGCAGATATAGCTGGTGTTTGGTGGTGAGGTAAATGCGGTGCTAGTAGAAAGAAATGGTACCTTCGGACAAGATTTTGCGACGAGGGGGGGAAGGGTGGTACCGTAGAGATTCACCCTTTAGTCTATTGAGTTAGGTTGATGTTATACGCCCTTGATTAGGTTCACCTTCCTGAGGCCACCAGTGAGGGCGAGTTTGCGCCACGTTGAGATTGCCTGAGGTGGTTATACCACGCTTCCTTTCACATAGACTCCTTCACCTCGATGCCCGCTTGCTTCTCTAAACTCTCTCACCCGCCGGCTCGCGTCAAGGTACTCCCACACACCCGCACAAGGTCAAAGTCGCGGCAATATTTGCTCTATACTCACACCCGCATTCCCCCTCTACAGTCCACTGTCTACCGCAAACCCCAAAACCGCCACCAGACCAAGCCACCCACCATGCCACACGCATGCCCTCTCTGCCCCAAGCAATTCAACCTCGAATGGTTCCTCTGGGAGCACTGCGGTGGCAAGGGCCCCTCCCTCTACAGACCCCACACTTGCGGCGTATGCAACAAGACGTTTTGCAATGTCGCTCAACTGTGGGAGCACTGCGGCGGAAAGGACCTCTCGCTCACCAGACGCCATACGTGCAGTGCGTGCGGCAAGGCGTACTGCAATTCAAGCCATTTGAAAAGCCATCGGCAGTCGTTGTCCGCGGACGGTATACACCCCAGAATTCCGTGTGGGACGTACAAGATGGAATTTAGGGGGAGGGAGGAGTATGCGAAACACAAGATGACGGATGAGCATAGGGCGAAGCTGGATTTGGGGCCTAAGAGGAAGAAGACGGGTCGTCTTGTGAGGAAGGCTGTGATGTGGACGGATAAGGTGCGGGCAGAGGTAAGTGGCTAAGTGGGGAGCGCTCTGTGATATGGTTGGAGTACATGCTTACAATAAACAGCCGCCGTCCGTGCGGAATACCACGACAACCACCGCAACGACAGGCCCGGAGAAAATGAATTTTGGAGAGACTCTCATTAGACACACTTGGGAAAGGTTCTAGGAGGTAGAGGGGATCATTTGAGGGATTGCACTGCGATGAGCTGCCTTGCGCACAAGGATACTTTGGTGGTCATAGCCTTGGATGGGATGGATATAATGCATAGGCTTGGTGGAAGGCCTTTTTCTTGATGGACTGAGCGGAATATTGGCGGAGGAGTGCTTCTCTGGGGGGAATAGCTAAGACAGCAGGAATACCATGTACACTTTCATTCGAGGGACCTGGTAATGTGATGAGTTTATTGTTCGCCACCTCAGTGAACGAACATTCTATTAAATATGTGATAGATCTTGGTATTAAAGAGTGGTAGAGGGGGCAAACGTGTCGACTGATTAGCATATTTGGAAAGTGCATGGGCTCAAGTGGTGTAGGTGAACGCAGCCTCACGTGACCTTCAGCATGCTTAGCGATGTCAGCCAGCCCTAAAGGACACTGCCATGTAAAATTCAAGCAATGGCGAATAGGATGCAAATAAATACTGGGTTGCCAGCCTCGGTCCTTGGGATTGCCGTAAGCATGATGAGGGGACATCTAGATGATTCTAAGTTTGCGGCGAAGAACGGGATACAACGTGAGGCAAGAGGTGGAGTTGGAGCAAAGCGCAAGGTATGCGATATATCCTAAAATCGATGCATTTTCGATGCTCATTTTTAAATAAGAGTCCCCGTCAGCACGGTCGGTATGCACAGGTCCAATGCATCAATTGATGTCTACCTACAGGTGTTGGGGTGAGCAAGGTATTACTTGACCTTTTAGTATACATGGTTAGCGCTTGGGCTGGATAGGGCCTCGCAATGAGCTTGTAGTATATACGGAGAGGATTGGAACAACGATTGCAGATCGGAAAGATTCCAATTTTGTTTGCGGAGGTGTATGAAAGACCGTTGACATCAGAAGTTGCTGGAAGATTAGCGGCTAGGAACGCGATCCACCTTTCCTTCATTAGGATTAAGAAGTGCAGCAGTATTCACTCGACACCTTTTTTAACTTCTTATCAGACGCGCGTCTCAGGCGACTTCACTAACCCCGCGCCTCTATGGTCGCACAAGGCGGGGAACCATTAATACCGTCACATCAACTACATCCCGACTTCCCCACACCTACGCAACACACCAACCCACTCCACCACCTTCACCATGTCTTTCCCATGCCCTGTCTGCGCCAAAAGTTACGTCTCTAAAAACGCCTTCGAGAATCATACAGGCACCTCGGACCCTGCTCAGCGCAAACCTCACGCCTGCAGTATCAAGAAGTGCAAGAAGACGTTTTGCAGCCAGAAAGCTATGAAACAGCATCGTGATGGGCCAACCCATGCTACGATGCCAACAGCTGCTGCAGCTGGTACGCAGCCTAATGGCCAAGTAGCAGGAGCGACGACAAGCGCCCTGCGGGGGGAACCGGTTGCGGCGAGTACGGTGTTCAAATGCGGCGCTTGTAGCAAGGAGTTTGGGAGCAAGAAGGCGAGGCAACAACACAAGAAGTCGGTGCGGCACAAGACGGCGAGTGCTGGGACTGCAGTTGTGGGTCCGGGTGCAGCGACTCCCGGAAGGAACACCGGGCGTGTACGTTCATATAGTACCTTCAAGCAATGCGCAGTCTGGCTGTTTGCTAAGGACGGATAGGTACCCTCTGCTCCAACTACAACGCGGTCCATCGCCGCTACCCATTCGTCGGTCCTGGGCGTTGACTCGACAATCGACCGCTATCACGCGGACGATGACGAGCTCGATGGGTCGGACCCCGAAAGCGACGACAGCGACGACAGCGACGACAGGGCGAGCCGGGATTTACAATGGCACGGCGGTTCTTTCGGGAACGACGATCAGGACTGGTCGGTCTGTGATAAGGATTGTGGGTGGTGTGGTCATTGTGCGGATGGCTTGGATATCTAAGTTGGACTCCAAGGAGTGTGTAGGCGGTGAAGATGTGGCATTGGCTTTTGCGGTACTGGGATGAACGAAATGTGAGAATCGCTGCTGGGAGACTATTGGAAGGCACTTAGGGTCGTGCCGCTAAGAATTTCTCGCTACTAGTCGAGAGGTTAGCGATTGCGTCTTCGCTCTTCTACGTATCTTGAACAGTCGTAGCAATGTTTTCGCGGCTGCGACAGACGGTATTGCGGCGAAAAGGTCGATAGATAGTGGTGAGTACGAAATCACGTGACGTTCGGATGTAGCGCTGTCTGGTGGCTTGCGAGCTTGCGATGAGATGTTCGCACGATAACGGAGACTCGTAAATACAGCGAGAAGAAGCTCTCGAGACTGCGTTCACAGGCACAGGAAAGCCAGGCGAAGTCAGAAGTGAGTTGGAGAGCCGATCAGCCGCTAGGGAGGCGAGTGCAAGTGCGCAGCCCCGCGCTTTCGCTTGCACCTGCGCACTGCCCTCCTGTCGATCACCGTTCGTGTCCATTAATAACCTCAACATTCCATTTCTGCCCAAAATGAGCCAGCGAAAATCCTGTCCTCGCGCTTTTGAGCAGGGAGGCTAGGGTTTTCATAGTGCGCCGGCCATTCCTTTTCTTCTCTTGTCGTCGACAAGCCTACCCAAGCTCCTGACGAAACCGTAGAAGGAAGCTAACAATCGAGGGACTAAAACCCCCCGCGGAACAGCCAGCGCACAGACTAGCCTCGCGCGAGAGTCTGGACATCTGGTCACCTGAGGCTCTTGGATGGGCTGATACATGCTCTAGACACTCGAAACAACGACAAGCTGGAGGTGTTTACTGATCATTCGTCGCGGCCTGAACCGCTCCCATTCCTCCGCTTCTCTCCCACCATTGTTATCCCTCGCCATCAACAGATGTACAGCGCTTACATGGGATTTATCATTCCCCCTTGTTTCGGTGTCGGCTTTTGCGCCCGACAGGAAATTCCGCCTTGGCGCCTTTCAATGTTCTGTTTGTGGTCCTCTGGTGCACAGGCTGAACCTCAGCCTTGCGGCCACACGAGCGCCATCCCCTCAGCTCGTATTGCCTTTTTGCGTGGTGGAAATTGGAGTCCTGCACGGCCGGTGGCTCTTCGCTCCTGCAACCACCAAAACGCACCTTTTCGCTTAATCTCGTCTCTGATTGGTTTGGATATGGTGGGCGTGATCCCCTGCATGTCCAGACGGTGTGCATGCTTTTGTTGTCAGCCTTCTGACCCTGAGCGGTGATGGCTCGGAGGTCGCACATTCTTGCAAGGCAGTAAGGTGCGTAAAAGAGGGGTATTGTGGTCGAGAAGATCGTTCGACCTTGGAGCGGCAGCCGCTTGGAGTAGAAGCGCTCCAGGCGTGGGCGGAGCAGCGAGTCGCACATGCGCATCGTCGAGCGTTGGGTTTACCGGTCAGTACATGAGGGCAAGATAGGCGAGCGCATGTGCAGCGTACACTTGAATACTCCGGAGTGCTTACGATCTGATTACAGGAACGTCGCGAAAAATACATCGCGAAAGAAACGGTTATCGCAAAGTCCATGTCTTCATCCCGTATCTGTACAAAGGAGATTGTGCCATCCTGCAGGTTGCTAAACTTGGAATACGAACGTCGGGTACGGGACCCATCTGGGCACTCATTCAACAAAGTTTGCATGCCTCGGCCTGCAGCGCGAAAATTCAAATCAGCGGCCAGGATAACGGGGAGGGAGAGCGGTTTTCCATTCGGCTCAAGGGAATATCAAAAATTACATTCATAGGTACAAGCGGGAAAGAGATTAACGCAGGGCTCGACCGTTCAACGGGAAAGCAAACAAACAACCGCTAGTACATCACATGCGCGCCGGCTCGTGAACTTCACCAGTACTTTACACGCCGCCTAGTACCCTAATTGTGTAGGTCGCCCCCATCTTCAGCCCAGACTTTGCCGCATCTTGCATCATGTACTTCCGCACCAGCTCATTGTGCTCCTTCTTCTTGGCTTCCATGTACGGAGGATCGTTGAGCGGACAATTCGGATCTTCTTTAGGTCCAAAGCACTTATGCGGTGGTGCGTCGTCCTTCTTGCAGCGGTGCAGGCGCGAGTTGAGCTTGCACTTCGGATCAACGCAAGTGCATGGATGGTTCGAGTCGTCGCAGACATGGTCGGACGCAACTAATGGGCATTCGTCGTACCAGCATGGGTGGTCTGGCGCGATATGGTGGTGATGATTGTTCCCGTAGATGCGGACGCGATGAATGCGATGGTACTTCTTGTGCGGATCTTCGGCCGGTGGTGCGTTGGGGTCATTCGGGTCACTTGGCTGGTCGTCCATGTCCCGGGCGTCCTCCCACTCGGACATCTCTTCATCATCCATGTCTTTGCCGTCATTTCCATGCTTGTCTTGCGGTGGCGCATTGCTCATAGTCGTAGGAGGCGGCGGCACAACCGGCGGCGCATGATCGGGGAACTTGAACATGTCCTTAAACCAGTTGCCGGGCTTGGTCGGGGGCACGGGAGGAACTGCCATGGTGTTGACCTCCGGACCGCCCTTTTCGCCGCCATGATATGGCACATCTGGGCTGCCTGTCGCCGGAGTCTTGGAATGGAAGTACTTCCAGAGGAAGTAGGAGCAACCGCCGAGGATCACGGCAAGACCAACGCCAACTGTGGGACCGATGATGATGGCATTGTTCTTTTTACCGCCAGGCTTCGGGCCGACGCCTACCGTGCAGTTCTCGGGCGGCAGGTTGGAATCGACACCGACGATGAAGATGGAATCCTTGGGCGCGTTTTTGGCGGTCACTTTGACGTCGATGTTGCCGTCGCTGGGGGCAGTCACGAACATTGTTTCGGTGAAGTAGATACCCTTTTGCGATGCGAGGGTCTTCTTGCCGGACTTGATCTCTGCGTCGACCGTTCCTGCATCGACACTCCGGATGGTGATGGTAAGTTCCTCTTTGGCTCTGGCGCCGTACGTCATGGTCTGGGTTTCGGATCCGGCGATGAAATGCGCGCCCTCGAGACCGGCGAGCAGAATCGACTCGTCTCCAGTAGGGTTATCGTTCTTGGTAAGCCCATTGACTAAAATGCCGTTGACGAAGGTGCGCGAGTTTGAAGCATCCGAGACGGTGAAGTAGCGACCTCCGGAATGCATGATTGCGCGGAGGACATCGGCATCTTGGTAGCTGGAGCCGTATCCTAGGAAGCCAAAGGAGACACGGATTCCTTTGTCGGTCGCTGAGTTGATCTCATCGACAAGTTCGGCGGTGTATAGGTCCTGGAATCTGGTTAGTCTTTCCCTGTAAATTGACTTTCGGATGCGCATACTGATCCATCAGTGAAGACCAAGATGCCACTCCGGTCCTTGGTGTCACCAGTGCCATCCGCAGTGAGCTGCTCAATTGCCATCTTGACTCCGCTCGCAATGTAGGTTCCGCCGTAGGCGATGATGCCTGCGAGTGGTTCGTACGCATTTGCCGGGTCTCCAAGCTTGTAGTCGAGAGTCGCCTCGTCGGAGAAGTCAATCACTGTAACAGCGTCTTCCTTGTGGGTGTCGGACGTCTCATTCTTCATGTACAGCCAATCCAGGAAGGACTTTCCCGCATCCAGACGGAGATCAGTTGGATCGGAGCTCTGCATGGAGCTGGAGCTGTCGATAACGATGGCCATTTTGCGGTCGCCATTGTTCGTTGGAGCTGTGAGACCAGAGCATACTGCTTCATCGGCGCGTTTGAGGAGCTGCGCATTGCGGAGTACATGCGCCGTGGAGACGCTTCCCCCCAGCGCGACGAGGCCGACGACATTCGGGAGGAACAACATTCTGAGTCGTGAAGTTGCTCGAACACGGTATCAGGAGAGTGACAGGCTGTCTTGGATTGTTTTGTGGGAACACAGCCGCATATCACTGATTAGTCTTCGATCCAGCCCAGATCCAAGAAACCACCACGGCCCAAGGGCATCTCCAAGAGGTGGCACAACACCGACTGGATATTCCTTCGAGATGACCCGAGCTGGGCATCATATCGGCGAATAATATAGTCGCATGCAATACGATCGCGCCTAAACAAAGAACGGGTGGTAAAGAAAGAAAAGGGAGGTTTCCAAAAACGGCGCTATCCACAGCGCCGATAAGCTTTTCATTGGTGTATCCGGCGTTGCTTCATCACTCCCTTGTATCTTCGGGCACGCCTCTCGCTTCTGCCAACTGTAAAATCCGTAATGCTGGAGGAATTCACCTACCGGAGATCTGGCTCAGCCTCAGTTACGCGAGAACCTGGACCCACCCGCGTTCGTATTTCGCACTTGAAAGTCTTGGTACTCTTGGTATCGGCCTCTCTCCTGAGATGCAAGGCTAGAATTTGGCCCCATGCCTAATTGCGTTTCGCGTTGATTGGTCACACCACAGCTCAGCCTCACGCCTCCCCGCACCTTTTAGCGAATTCGCGCCCCAAACTATACCTCCCCCCGGAAAATGCCGGCGAGTCCTACACGCCCACTGCCACATCCAACCCGAACCGGAAAACGATTTGGGAAGCGCCAGGCTTGTCAACTCCCTTCGAAGTACAGATGATCTCGCTTATGCCCGCTGGCAATTGGCCCGCCGTCTTCATCAAGGCGCCGGTTTTCATCTTTTCCGGTGTAATAGGTCACAGCCATCTATTGCAGCTGAAGATTAGGATGCAATTATCGTGAGATGCTGGTTGTGGAGCAGATATTGATTCGCTTACTATTTTGAGGTTCCACTTCAGCCTGGTTTCAAAGTTCGACTCGGGCGGCAAGGGTTGGTACAACACGCTTTCAAGCCTCCGTGGCGGGTATATAGACTCTCCTGAGGCGATCCATCTCGTCTTCTGCATCGCTGTCTTTCCTTCGTCTTTCCTTTCCAAGTATAATCTTCGACGAACTTTTTCTCTACTACTAACTCCAGCACTCCTCGCGAGCATCATCGAAATGGCTGGCAGCGGATACTCCGTCGTCCCCGTGCAAAAGGCCTTCATGGCCCTGCGCATCATCCAACTCATCCTTGGCCTTGCCGTCCTCGGTCTCTCTTGCTATCCGGTCTCGCTCACGAGCGGCTACTACTACTCCTATGTCTTCGAGGTAAGCTTCGCATCGCAACGCGCCACACTCCACAAAGCTAACAGCCACAGCCTGGTGCGATGGGTATCTTCGCTGGCATCGCCACCCTGATCTTCGCCATCTACTGGTTCGTCGCCGCCTCAAATGTGAAGCTTTACAACTACTGGGCCTTCTTCGCGGTCGAGTTCTTCGTCTGGGTTATGTGGCTCACCACCTTTGCCCTGTATGCTTCCTTCGTCTCGAGCTCGCTTAGCGGTATGGGCGACTATGGCGTCTCCTCCTCGTACTCCGGCTCCGGCTCCGGCGACAACACCGTCTGCTATGCTGGATACTGCGTTTCGTACAAGCGCGATCTCATGAAGCGATACACTGGGACCGATCCTGTCTCCGGTACCATCTACACCGCGCTGGCTCTGTCGGTCATCAACTTGTGAGTTTATAGATATTTGCTTGTGAGAGATTCAAGTGTTGACTTAACTAGCCTCATCTTCTCGACCACTTTGATCTTGTACACCATCAACATGGTCCGCCACCGCTCCAACGAGGCCAACGTTGACGCTGTTCGCAATGGCCAGATTGACAGCGGCCCACACGCCAACGAGCTCAAGGCATGAGCATGACGGAAGAAGGTGACGGAGCCGGCGGATAGGTGGATGGCGCGGAAGTCACCAGGGCTGGGGCAGTGAGCGCGGATGGTAATATTGCATGGATGAATGACTCAGGTGGTGGTGTATGGTGTTGGTTGTGAATGGGGATGATCTAGGGTGAATCAGTACTTGGTTAATCGCGATACCCAGATTTGTACAATCATGTTCGTGCCTAATGAAGGCCTTAGCCTGCATCTCGTTCTTCAATTCTTTCATCGGGAGCTCACGTGCGCGTTTCCATCTACCTCTTGCTATCCCGCTGTTGCTAACTCGTTGCCAGAGAGACCGAGAATCCTCCAGGAATTTTCCATATCGAGAACACTCAGGATGCGAACGGGAGGCCAAAGTTTTGCAGCCTTCCGATCCCTCGTCCGTTGGACGGGGTAGCTTAAAACCACCAACGCAAGCCTCCTGAAAGAGACCCCCTGGGTCTTACTCCCGACTTACATCCTGCAGGAAGCTTACATTTCTCTGCCCATAGCTTTCGAAGGGCTTCTGCCAGTCACAGCAATAATTCATGTACCGAAAGCGATGTGCAGTACCCATCTCCTTCACAAACCGATTGATGCGTTCAATCGTCTCCCTCGCCATCTTCTCCACAAAACAATCGTCCCGCTGCTCCAACCAATTCATCGTCAGGCTTACAACGACTAGCGGCGTATCTCCGGCATCCTCGAAGCCCAGTGGATTCGCATCGCCCTTCTAACTCCACTCTGGGAGCAGGGGCTGCAGAACAAGAGTCCAAGACATACCCTTTACATTGGCGCGTTTGAGTGGGGGGATCGCGTCAGCATATGCCACGTGAACATCATCGAGAGTCCCTCTATCGTTCTTAATCGTCGTGGTACCGAAGACTTGACCTCGGCCGGGCGGATTCAGGGCGTTCATCTCGTCGCAAGCGCTGGTTTGCGTGCGTACTTTTAGCTCCAGAGTCGCCACAGGGGCTTGAATGGCGAATCTTCCCAGTACTTGGGCCACTTTTTCGGATTCCGGGGACTCGACGTGTAGACCAGGTTTACCGATATGGCGTTGATGCGGAGTAGATGGATGTAGGTGAAACAGGCGAGGGGACAGGCTGCATACGGATCGTGACTCCGAGCGGCGCCGTTGGGGTTTGCCCTGGCGACTGAGTAGTGGAACGCGGAGAGCACGTTGGCAGTTTGGCTCTTGGCCATGTATAGCATTCCGCTCCAGATGTTGATTGACGGGAAAGTGGGGAATGTGAAGCGTGTCACGATGCCGAAGTTGTTGCCGCCGCCCTTGAGCGCGCGGAAGAGATCTGGGTTTTCCGTTTCCGATGCGGTTGTAATAGAGCCATTGGAGAGCACGAGCTCGTAGCTCAGTACGTTGGAGCATACGAAACCGTAACGGGGCGCGAAGGACAGTCCGCCTCCGAGTGTGAGGCCGCCGACGCCGACGGCGGAGTTTTGTCCCCCGACTAATGCCACCGCCTTCACCTCCAGCTCTTCGTAGACGTTACCCCGTTTAGCACCGAATCCGATGGTGACGCCTTTCCCCTCATCGGAGAGTGTCACTTCACAGAAGAGGCTCATGTCAATCAGAGCTCCGTCCTCAATGCTTGCGGCGCGCGCAACTGGAGTATTGGCACCACTTCGCACGGCGAAGCTACCTGCATTCTGGCTGTTCGTGGTAGTTTGGCATTCTTTTTCGTTTTTGTATTCGCGAGCTAATATCTTGACCGCGGTGCTGAGCTGCTCCACATTTCGCGGCCGGATTACGCACGCGGCCATTACTTGACACTTCTACTTTACCCAGTAGGAATTCATCGACTCGTCAAATCTGGAGTCATACGGATGAATGATGCTCTCGGGCAAGGCGTCCGACAGATTCTTCCCAAGGCGGATGGCGGTTTCTGAGGAGCGGCGCTGAAGCCTGGGTTTGTTTGCGTCTTTGAGTTCTGCAGTGTGCCGGGCGCCAAGAGAGCGTACGGAGAGGAGTAACACGGAGGCAAGGAGCACAAAGAACGTCGCGGTCATATCCGATAGAGACACATTGACGACCATTTTGTATTGGGTCTGATCTGGAGGGCCACGAAGGCGGGTGGAGTGTTTAATAATAATGTGGCACAGCACATATTCGTAGAGGATGCCTTGCCGTACAGACCCGGTAGTCCCAGTGATGTTACTTCTCGAGTGAATGGTTCCCAACAATGAACTGAGTGGTGAAAGTGTTGTGCATCCTTCCTCGTCTGCTTCTCCAAGTTTACGTCAGTGCCGACGCTAGGCCCAAGGTGTTTAGTGTTTACCACCCCACAATGCGGGCGGCAATAAAGGCGGCAATAATCCTCAGACTCTATACACCTCCCCAATCACAACACAAGTTCCCGCATTGGTTCAACAATGTCGTCCTCAACATCGAAACCTCCGGCCAACTCCCCACCTCTCATCGTTCCACCTCTGCAAAATCACAAAACAACCCTGATAATTCTCCACAGTCGTGGCTCCACTGCCCATAAGTTCGCCGAGCCTTTGCTCACGCATCTAGCCTCCCCTTTATCAAGAGCGACAACTCAACGTCCAAACTCGCCTGCGGGATCCCCAAAATCCTTCCGTTACCACTTTCCTAACACTAGATTCGTCTTCCTTACAGCACCCCTGCGCAGGGCTGTCGTGCTCAAGCGCAGCCTCACACACCAGTGGTTCGACAATTGGTCTCTAATACAGCCAGAACTCAAGCAGCATTTGCAAGTTCCAGGTCTACGCGAAACCAGCGCTTTCTTACACGATTTGCTGAACAAAGAGATTGAGGTTGTGGGGGCAGACAATGTTGTCCTCATGGGGCTCTGCCAGGGGTGTGCAGCTAGCATTGTTGCGGCACTCTTATGGGAGGGTGAGGCATTTGGGGCTTTGGTGGGCATGTGTGGGTATCCTGCCATTCTGCAAAGGAATGCTTGATTTTGCAGGGGATACAGGAAAGGCAGGGGATGATTCATTGGTAGAACCTGGAGATGACGGGGAAGATATTTTTGAGCGGGATTGTGAAGGTTCTGGAGGCGGGACCAAATTCGAAAGAGCTGTTGAATGACTGCGTGAGGAGCTGCAAATAAGTACAAACGGGAGCGGGAATGCTGAGCCGCCTCCTATACAGTGGATACCAGTTTTCATGGGCCATGGAACGGAAGACGATAAGGTTCCATGTGATATTGGTAGGTTGGCCGCAGAGTTTTTGAGAGGTATAGATATGAATGTTGATTGGAAAGAGTTCGAAGGGCTGGGCCACTGGTATTCTGAGGATATGCTACGAGATGTAATTCGATTTATAAAGGGTCTAAACGGATGGGAGGATTCTTATATAACTAAGAATTAAAGTATTAATGTAGTAGACTATCATATAAGAGCTAGTGTAGGCTCCTACTTAATGCTACTATATATGTATGCTGCCTGCTGAAAATCTGGCCCGTTTTCAACTAGTGTCTAATTGTGGGATTCTGATATGCCGTCGTATTCATGTCTAGCTGAAATAGGGAAAGAGGGTGCTTCACCATCCACGAGTAGCTGTTTTTGTCTGGGTGAAGTAAAAGATTAAGTCATTAGACAGAGTTGCGCTACGGCGTAGTTATTATGGTTTAAACACTGCGATGAATCTATTGGTAGTGGACCATTGTTTCTCCTCTGTTCGTAGCATTTTGTGGAAGCTGACTGATTATATCCACCTTCACCCTTGGCAACTCATTTGACCCAGACAGTTATTAACGGCAGTACTTACGAGAGAGATCAGTCTATACAAGAAATTATTAATCTATTCATATTGAAGCGCTCACCTTAGCTGCTGTGCCACACTTCTGCTGTCTCTCACATCTTGCGCTGACTATGCTGTAACCCCATCTAATTTAGCGAAAGTGTCACGGATAGTGGAAGCCCGAGGAACTGCATTGATTCTAGAGAGCTGGTCGAAGAGGCGGCTTTTGTACCAGCTTTCACATGCCTCTGAGTATCCGGTGCTTCCGGATCCAGTACTCAATCCGAAACGCCGTCGTCACCTTCACATGACTACAACCGTCACAGAAAGTGACTGCATATGGCGCGCACGAATTAGGTGCCAAGTAATGATTGTCTTCCAGCTGTCTCTCTAGCTTTGTTACGGCAGTGAAACGTATAAGCATGCGCTGTAAAATGTGATCGCCGGCGCGTCTCTCCTCGTTTGCCACCAGCTATGGAACGAGCTTGGGTTCTCGATATCATTAAAGCACAACATTCCTTCTTTCACTGGAAGTCCTGTGCGACACCTTTGCGGTTTCAACCTCCCTTTGACATTTTTATTGTGATCTTATGCTACCGAATCTACCATCCACTCACCGCCTTGTATTATCTTTTTGCCACCGTATCGTCTTATCTCGCGTTTGTTCGAACGAATCATTTTCCAAGAGAATCTTGGCCCTCAAATGTGCGCCCAAACCCTCGAAATCTAGGCGGCGTTCGGCCAGTGACGTGGTAACGACGCCCTCCAACGGCTTCTTCTTGTAATGCCAGGAGGTTCCGAACAATGCACGTGGTATCATGTCACTGGGTGCCGACTTAAGGGGTGGGATACACGATGATGATCCAAGCCAACAAAAGGGTGAATAGTCGCAGGATATCTTCCAGGGAGCTGATTGGGACTATCGATACGAAGGATATCAACAAGTTAAAGAATTTCACGCAAAGCATTCTCTTGGAGCGGCGCCAGAGATGGACATGCAACCTTCTCAACGAGCTGGAGCGCAAAGAATTGATCCCAGCCGGAACTTCTGCATATTATCGCGCTCGTATTGAGCCCAGACCCCACAAAACGTGTACCTAGAAAGACGCTTAGCAGGAGATTGAGGTGTGACATTGATACTGTGGAGGAATTAAACTGTGCTAGCAGGAGTGTTGCAGGAATTTAGGAGCAAGCAGCGTCTTCGGGGGAGGGATATGGCAGAGGATAGAATTATAACACAAGTCTGGGATGTCGATAGCTGGTTGCGTGTGTGTAACGTATGGAAATATCAAATGGGAGTTTTCACTATTGGACGCACCAGGCTTCGGCAAGATTAATATAAGCAAGCTGTCTCTCAATTGGCAGGACCGTGCACTGTATAACGTAAGTCGCAAGGCGATCTGTGCCGTCAACTCAAGCATGGAAAGAACGCCTCTACTACACGTTACGTCCAGGCATCCCGGCAAATGCTCCCGGTTGAGCTAGAAGGGCAGCAAGTCCTCCAAGGCAGGGCGCTTATGTTGATTTTCACCCTTGCTCAGAGTTGTCAACAATTAATTAGGATCAATTTTAAAGCCGTAATTAATTTAACTTAATACTTAGAGGCCTTAGAAACTTAATTAATTAATTAATAGTAGTTTTAGAGGTGCTCTAATTAACTATTAATTAATAGATTAATTATAATTAATAGTAAATCGCTTAGCAATAATATTTATAAGTAGAAAGCTATATAGGCTTATCCTACTATAATACCTTATAGAGCTCCTATATCTTAAACTCTAAGAGCTCTACTAGGTCCTCTCTAGCTAGGGTCTCCTAGGCTAGAGAGAACCTAGCTCTTAGCTAGCTCTATACGCATATAATTATAAAAAGTAATTAAGAGCTTATTTTTTAACGTTTTAGCTCTATTAAATTACTAACCTTAGAGAATATTCTCTTATAGTAGCAGGAGGACGCTAGAATTAATAGTAGATTAATAGCTAACTAAAAAAGGCGGGGATAAGTATCCTATAAAGATAGCTAGTATTTAATAAAATCTATATAGTATATATAGTCCTTAGGGACACTTAGTTTATTATACTACTAGTAATTAAATTTATTAGTACTATTAATAAGAGGAGCCGTAGCAGTAGCTCTTAGAGGCTTAATATATAACTTAGCATAGTTATTAATATTATTAACGCGTTTTACGCGTTTACGTAGAGAAGAGTTAATAGAGTAGTAGATAGGCTCTAATTTATACTTAGCCTAGAGCTCTTAGAACTACCTATTAGCTTTATTAAGCTAGTATTTATACTCTCCTATTTATAAGTTTATAAAGTAGTACTTATAATATAGGTAGAGAACTATAGAGGCGTAATAAATAGGCGAGTTCTTAAGTAGTATATAGTACTTTAAGAGCTTTATATAAGCTACTATTACGTTAATTTTTAAGTAGTTCTTAGGCGCGTTAGGCTTATTAAAATTAACGCTTATAAAGCTCTTAGTAAGCTACTTAAACTAGGTAAGAAGATACTTAAACGTAGAATATACCTTATATATTACTTTAAAACGGCTAGAGTTGCTGCGGCCTTTAAGTCTCTTTATAGCCTCCTTTAAGAGCTAAAGAACTTTAATATATTAATTAATTATAGCCTAGTTAGTAGTACTAAGGCCTTAGGTGTACGCTTCTCTAGCGTTAACTAGAGCCTTACTATACGCGCAAGTAGAGAACTTATTCCTTAACACTCTCTTAAGTTAGTAATTAAGGAGGGTATTAATTAGGTAGTAGAGAAGAACTACTTTTTCTATAAAATTAAGGTAGCTATTCTAGCGCGTAATAATAGGCTTAATAGGTTCTAGTAGTTACGTAGGCTCTTCTACCTTACGCATTAAGCGTTAAAACTTATAGAAAAGGTTATACTACTAAGGCGTTAATATTAAGTATATAACGTTAATAAGAACTCTAATAGGGCTTTTTTCTTACTACTTGCGTAGGTATTTCTCCTCTACTCTATACTATAAGAAGTTATTATTAAAGGCGTCCTTATTAGCTCTAAATATTATAGTTTACTCTACTAAGTTAAGTAAGTAGGAATAGTAGTAGAGATAACGCTTCTATAAGAGGAAGCTATAATAGCTGCCTAGCACGCTAATAGCTATATTATTATTAGTTATATTATTAAGCGTAAAGTACCTAATTAAGCTACTATTAATACTAAACGTCTCTAGCGTTTTAATAATAACTTTAGTAACTCTCTTACCTATATACGCGCTACTAAGTTAAGAAAGAGTAAGAGAAAAATTATAAAGCTTACCCTAATTATTAACGTAGTAGGTAATAAGCCTATAAAAAGCTCTCTTACTACCCTTTATAGACTAGCTATTAAAGCTTAGGTAGACCTTACTAAGCGCGCGAGAGAGCTTAGCGTATACCTAAGGCTAGAGATTTACGTATAACTGTAGTAGGAAGGCTATAACGCTTATATAGCTATAAAAAGTAGCTATCTTAGCCTCTAGGTTAGTAGCGCGTAGAAGTAATTAAAAGAATAGCGTCTCTACCTTACGTAGTAGGTAGTTATTCTCTATAAGCTAGCTAACTATAGTAAGTTAAAAACGCTATTAATTAAAGTTTCTAAAAGTATTAGATGCCTTCTATAATATATCTACGCCGCTGCGCATAATAGAGCCTAGAGTACGCTGCCCTAGCTCTAGCTAAGCTGCCTGCTTGCCTAGGCGAAGGTGTCTATAGCTAATTCGCCTCTGCTCTACGTAATTCTACGCCGCCGTTGTTAAGCTTATTATCTGTAGTATTCCTCTTCTGCTAGGCGCTCTATATATATAGCAGTAGTAATAGATAAAGTATATACGCTTTATATTAGCCTAGAGCGCGACGCGATACCTATAAGCGTAGAGTAATAATTTCTTATACCTCTGCGTCTATAGAGGCTTTATATACTCTAGTAATCTTCTTTACTTAATTCTGTTAAAGTTATCTATAAAATAAGCGTTAAATTTAAGCCTAGGGCTATTAGAGCTAGGTAAGAAGGTAGCTAATAAAGTAGTAGTAGCCTAAGTTAGAGCTCTTAGCGTTAGGGTTTCTAATATTCCTTAGAAGAGCGTTAACGCGTTTAAGGGCCCTAAGGGCGTTACGTTAATTAAGGGCAGAGCCTCTACGTTAAAGAGGGCGGCGTTAATATCTTAGAGCTTAGTCTTAAAGCTCTAGGTATCGTTCTAAGGCTCTAGGAGCTCCTAGGTACTCTATAAGTTAAGCGCAACGACTAGAGATGCCGCCTCCTTTATTACTATATTTAGAAGGCTCCGTTTACCCTTATTATAGCGTGCTAGAGCTATTATATATAGTATAAGGGCGTTAATAAGAGCGTTAATTAATAAGAGCGTTAATAAGAGATGCGAGAAATTAAGGTGCTTAGCTAGCTAATTACCTAATTAGGAAATCGCTTAAAATACTAGAAAACGCGTAAAATTACTATATTTATTAATTTTACAGCTTTAAAAGCTATCTCTACGTTAAAAAACATATTAAAAAGGATTAATATAATTAGGAAGATTAATTAGGAAAATCTAGTATATTCTAATTAAGGCTAAATTTTATAAAAGCCTAATTAACTTAATTAATATAATTAATCTGGCCGGCGAGATTAATTAATTAAGGTCCTAATTAATTGTTAATAACTCTGCCCTTGCTAATGGAAGTCTAGATTACTCTCAAAGCCATGAACGAAAGGCTAATTGTTCCGGAGAAACTTGGCCAAACCGAGAGATTCGGCGATTGCATACCAGTCAACAAGGTTGATGCAAGGACTGTGGTCAAAACTGGCGATTGCGTCAGACTAGCCGAAGCCGAAGCTGTGAAGTTGGTCTGCGAAAGGACGATTATCCCGGTGCCCGAAGTTTACAACGCATAGATCGATACCGTCACTAGCCATGCGCGAATCGTAATGGAGTTCATCGGATCCGTCAATGGAGATACCTGCGAAGATCTGTTGTTCACAGACGAAATCGGAGCGTATGGACCGTACGAGGACGAAACAGCTTTCAACCAAGGAATAGTCACCGCGGTTAAGGGGACGTTAACAGTGTACTTCATGTGCGGGCCTGGCCCATGGCCCAGCCCGTATATATGGCCCGGATGGGCTGGATCTGGCCCATGGGCCATATGATACAGGGTGAACGTCGTCTAATTGGCTACTGTATTATTTTAAACGTATTTTAGATAGGCAGGGTTACATATAGGGCATTAGCTTTTAACGTTAGTCTATTACAGTAATGCCTCTTAACTATTTTATATACATAAACTTAGACTAAAATCACTAGTATTCTATTAATATAAGAACTAGACGTATATAAAAACGCCTAAATACGCCCCCCCCCCCCCTCTATTAGGTAGCTAAATATTAAGCAGCTAGCCGTTATTAGTACCTCTAATAGTGTCCTTATTATTACTTATAAAATACGTTGTTTAAAATATATAAAGATAATAACGCCCTTACTAAGTTAGAGAGCGAGCAGGTTCTTTACACTATAAAGTTTTAGATTACTAATAAGATAAGTAAGAATATATATACTAAATTAATAAGCGTTTTTTACGTCTTATATAACTACTCCTTTATTAAATAGTTTCTAAGTTATATAAAGTCTCTTTATTAGTTATAACGCTCTTACTAAACAACTACCTAATAGTAGAGCTATAGGGTTCTATTATTATATTTAGTTAATTAAAATAATAGTATCTAGCTTTTATATTACTTATACTACATAAACAGTAGTAATAATTACCTTTAAAAAGTAAATATAGAGAGTAGGTCTATACTTAGCTACTTTAAAATGTTTTACTTAACTTATATAGAGAAATTATTTAATCTTATACGTACATCTAATAGAGTAGCTACTCTTAACCTACTTAATAAAATAGACGCTAAATAACTTAAGGTGTACTATTAGATATAGAAGATCTTTAAGCTAGAGATACTCTAGTAGAATATACTCTACTAGAAGCTTAAGAGTATTTACTTTTATTAGATTCTAGCCTGTATATTTCTATTTGTTAATTAGAATCTCTTTAGCTAACACTATTTTACGCTAGATATAGAGAGAATACGTTATCTATAAAAGAAAATCTAGAGTATAATAAGTAGAGCTTTTAGTAAAATATACCTATTATTTAACCTCTAGATAAGCTATAAGAGGAAGGTTTTAAATAGAATTATAATATATTTTATAGATAAAAATCTCTAGTGCTAGACTATACTTTTAGCTCTTCTAAAGATAGATATTATATATAGTAGTAAGAATATAGCGGTATATACACTTAAGATTATTAAAAAGTATAGGTTTTAATAGAACGTTAGTTACTTTATACTAGATAATACCTCTATAAATAACGTAGCTACTATAAACCTATACCTTACTCTAGGCTTAAAGCTAAATTAATAACTCTCTTATTCTAGCTATATTCTTAATCTAGTCGAATAAGCTACACTATTTAATAAGAACTTTAAGGTCTTTAAGAAGGAAGTTACCTCTATAAAGAACCTTAAGGGCGAGGTTGCCCTCTAGAGAAAGAGAGAGCTAATTAGCATAGTGTGGAGGGCAAAAGAACTCAGAAAATAGCGTTCAGATGATCGATTGACTTTTACTACTACCGTCTAGATAGTAGCTGGAGTGATCTACATATACATAGCTTTGAGCTCTTAGGAGCTGTTTCTCCTAAGCTCGGATCAGTGTATCTCCGAGCTTCGGATCTTGATTGATCCGACCGAAGTGCTTGCGCTGATCCACGCGACACATAGCTATTTAATTAGCCTATAGATTAACTAGAGCCTAGAATAAGTAAAGCGCTTTAACTAGATAAAAGAGAATAAATAGAGGAACTAAATCTTATAACCTTAAGATAATCTAGCAGTCTATTTATTAATTCTAGCTAATACTATAAGGTAAGTTTATTAAGATAATATTTTAAAATTTCTAAACTTTACTTTCTCTATAACTCTACTTAACTACCATCATTTTTTATTTTTAAAATAGAAATTAACGTTATAATATTAGCTCTATAATATATAATTTATTATATATATAACGCGTTATTATAGTGTAGTAGAGTTATTTAAAAGTATTCTATAGAGTTTATAGATACTACTAAGCGCTTTACAGCTTATCTATTAACTCTTTAGCACCCCTTAATAGGCTTAGCAGAGGCGATTTTAATTACCTAATTAGCATCTTATTTTCTAGCAATCTTGCTTAATTACTAAGCTATAATATTTTAGTGTATTTCTATTAGAACTACTAACTCTCTTCTAATCTATATAATACTTTATACTCCCCCTACTTAATATTAATATAATTAGGAAAAAAAGGCCTAGGAATATACCCTAGATGCATTAATTCTATAATTTACAGCTTAAAATTATAACGTTAAGTAGATAGCTTTTACTAGTATTAAGAATTAGAATTTTAGAGAACTTTTAGTATAGGTATTTAGCTAATAAATACTAATAAAAGAATTTAACCTGTAATAAAGCTATATAATTTATACGCCTATATAGGCCTATTAATTAATTTCTAAACGTAGAGATAGTTTAGCATTCTAAACTAGTTGCTAAGGATAAAAAAATACTAATTAGTAAGAGACTAGAAGACTTAGTTACCTAGATAATATTCTAGAACTATATAGAAAGTAATAACTAGATAATCCTTACTAAGATAGTTAAGTTACTCTACCTCCTTAAGGAGAGCACTAAGAGACTTAAAGGAAGACTAGATAAGAATGTTATAAGAGGCATTACTAAGGTATATATATTAATAGCATTTATTTTAGCTAATTTTAAAAAGCTAAAGACTTATTATAAGAAGTCTAACTCTTTTAGTAGAAAGGCTCTCTAGGCAGTAATTAAATAAGGGTAAAATAAGGCTAATAAGTATTATAGTAAGCTTAATAACTCTCTAGTATATATAGCAGCTATATTCTTAGATTCGCGATTTAAACTTAAGTACCTAAAGAGAAGGTAGAAGCTAGAGGAGGTTACCTACTAGATATAGAAAGTATAAGAGCTATAAAAGAGTAAATACTGCTAATTATCTTTATCTAGGCTAGTTACTATACTCTAGAAGGCCTCTATTAATATTTAACTATTAAAAAAGCGTAAATACAGCTCTATAGCTAAAGCTTTAGACTAGTTATATAGCTTTCCCTTTTCTAAAAAGAGTATAGATAATAAGTTTACCGCATACTTAGTAACTTTAAGAGATATAGATAAGAACCTTATCTTATCTTAATACTAGAGATAACTAGATGTATAGGTAACGTACCCTACACTTTCTTTTATAGCTATTAATATCCTAGCTATCCCCGCTATAAGCTCTAAACTAGAGAGGATTTTTAGCTAAGCTAAAATACTCTTACTACTTATTAAAACTATCTCTCTAAACTCTCTATAGAGGCTACCCTTTATTTATTAAGCTAGAGTAAATTAGAGCTTATTTAAATAGGTTTCTATAATAAGAAGCTCTATAGAAGCAGAAGCGCTAAGTTAAATACTATATCTAATACTACTAACTAATTAGTTAGTAATAGTAATAAGAACGTTAATAACGACGTGCTTTTTTAAGAGGACTAGAGAGACGTAGTATAGGGCATAGAGGACTACGAGCGTATATAGGGCGTTAAATATATACTATAAGCGTTAAATATAATATTAAATTAGCAGTAATAACTTTAACTCTCTAAAAACACTTTTACTAAATACTAAGCTTACACTAAGGGCATCCGAAGGCTTTAATATTGCTGTACACTTAAGCTTTTTACTACGTTTAACCCTTTGCCCATACAAGTTAGTACTACGGGAGGGTTGGTTTCAGGTGGCCCATGGGCTGGCCCAGCCCGCCCATTCATGGCGTACACTGGACGTTAACGAGTAGGTTGACCAACACGGTATCAGACATGGTCATTGCTTTGAAAGGCCATGAGATTGTGATGACTAATGGGGATATGTCTCCAGGGAACATCTTAGTTCAGGGCAGCAAAGTTGTTCCTGTATTAGACTGGAAAATGTCAGGCTATTATCCAGAGCATTGGGAATACGTACGGAGCTCTATAATCCTGCTTCGGAGAGCGACTGGATCAAGGACCGGGCTGTAGATATAATTCTGGAGCCCTAACCATGGAGTTGGCTGTACTTCTGCATGCGAGTAGTATAGGAGGTTGGCGAGAGGGGCGGGCGGTGGTGCTGGCCTGGAAGCGATTTTACTCGTTCTCGAAGGAGTAAGGTTCGGTGCATCAGCGCGGTGACATTGAAACTTCATAAAATCGTGTCTGCTTAGACGGAAACGTATGAGTGGGGGTACGGCAGGTGTTGCATTAAAGGGCTTCCGGCTATACGCAGAGTTGCCGTGATGATCTGCATAGGCAGTAGGCCCGCTACAATAGGCCTTACTGATTGATTGGGCGGTTCCCAGCAACGAATAAAGTGGATGAAAGTGTTGTGGATCCCCCCCCCCCAACAGCTCGTGCAAGTCCCCGTTGGCTTCTGCAAGTGTACGTCACCGCCAACGCTATGCCCAAGGTATTTAGTTCTTAGGCATCGACCGTGCAACCCCGTGTACGCGACAACAAGGCAACGAAAACCTCAGAGGCTTGCGATGTGATTCATACATCGCGCACCGGATGCATTGAGGTAGCGATGACTGACATTCCTCCGGCGACGCACTCGCCAATTCAGCGATCGAACACTGCTCCGAACCTTATCGTCCAGGATGCGGCTGTATCTGACACGGATGCGCCCTTGCCTTTCCAGCGTCTCCGATCGCAAACCACTCCTAACATCACCATGCAGAATAAGTCCTCCGAGACTTCTGATTCGGGGGTTGGGGAATCTTAAACCCACGGCGTGGCTCATAGTTCCTCGTCTGCTAGCAGACTATCGGACGAAAGTGCATCACCAGTATTGAATGGGCGTATGCCCCTCCACTCTTTCCAGCAGGGTCGTGTGCTGATTCTTGACTATCGTATCCAATGTAAGGTGAAACTCATGCTGTACCCCCTATTTACTAGACCAAGTTGTGCTAACTAGAAACAGCAGACTGCCGCCAGAAGGTTGTAGCGAATGAATTACGGGACCTAACTAGTCTCCGGGACTTTTATAAAGAAGTAAGTTAGTGAATGCCTCCTATCTTTTAGCGCTAACTATTCCTAGCCAATGGTCGCCGAACAGTCGGCCTGTCGTGTTATGTGAGCACTCTAGATCCGAACATGGTTAGCGGGTGAAACCAAGACTGATGGAGACGCTATACATGTGCAAAACTCGTGGTGGGCGACGCGATTTCTACTGGAGCAGTACTTTCGGGCGTTGGGTCAAGTACGCGCGGCCCCAGCGCCGTGGTGGAAGACTTGCGCTCGATGGTAAAATACTCTCCACACAACGGGATCCATGGCGCAAGATATCACGCAGCGGCTTTGGGCTGGACTGTCTCAAGCAACAAAGACACACGCCCTCGGTAGATCATGCATCTGAGCTATCAAAACTGATGAAGCCGAATGACTTCAACTCCCAAGGGGATGCTTGGGTCCGTCACGATGTTTTGGTCTCAAGGTTGGGTGTGTATTTACAAGCCAGAGATGACCTGTTCGATACCCGTGTTGTTCCGGGCGACATGAACTCCAGCCCTCCTGGGCGACAAGGGGGACCTCTGCCTGCTATGCGTCAGCACCTCGGCCAGGAAGACTATGCTTCAAATTTAAGCATGCTAGACAATGGCGAGTATTCCGCATCAGTGGTGGATTTGTGACGCTGACATAGTGAAGGTAATACTGTAATAATTTTCGACGATGTTCGAAACAACGGCGGGGACGCCTACTCAGCGCTGATCGCGGCTCGTCAAGAAGTGGAGTCGAGATGGGTCAGTCTGTTCCCTGACTGCTTGACAGGAGGACGAGGTGCATGACTAGCCAGGAGATGATACGCGAGCAGCTGAGCTCTGGGCGAACGCAAGTTTGTGGCTGAAAGTGGATAAGTTGGCACACATTCATGTGGAGATCATTCGAACCTTGAAGAAAGATTTGGAGCGAATGAGCGAAGGTCGTTTGCAGCAGAATTGGTTCGATCCTGCGATGAACAAGTTTGAACGACTCGCAAACCTCGTCTTGGAAGATCTCATCAGACCGACCTCAGCATTGAATGACATGGTAAGTCGCTTATGCAGTGCATCTGCGGGATCTTGTGCTCACCTTTTCAATCTAGATGTACAGAAGCGTCGCCTACCGGGACTCACGAATATCACTCAAGTTGAACGCGAGCCTTTGGCGTTTATCATGGATCACTTTCGTCTTCCTCTCTCTAGCCTTCCTTGTTGGCTTCTTTGGTAGGATGACCAAGTCTCTACTGCGATTGTGATGTGCTAATCGAGCTTGCAGGAATGAATGTCGACGCTTTCAAAGACGATCCAAGCACCAAGCACTACTTTATATCTGGCGTCTGTCTTATGCTTATCGTGTTTGTGCTATGGTACTGCGTCAAGTACTCTCTCAGCCGTCAGTACCAGACCCGTCAACGCCAGGGTGTATATGCACAGCTGTATCGCGAATTTGCCGACGAGCACCTGCGAGTATGGTCTCGGCGCGGGCCTCGGGCGGAGCTTCCATGTTCTGGCGGGCTTAACGGGGTCAAATGGCGACTATTAAACTCTTGGTTCTCAGCTAACAAACTGGAGGTAATGGCAGGACTTGGTCGATACAACGAGCCAGGGATGTGGACACGCTTCAGGGCCGTCCTGGCTCGACGCTGGCTTGCCCAATTGTCGCCGAATGATGGCTATTTGGAAGTTCGGAATAACCTGGGGAACGCGGTTGAGCTACTTCAGGTGGATGAAAGCAGGCCAGGCTAGAGCTCTGTCGACGGAGCAAATAGACAAGCTAGGCGTGAACTTCGAGTCACGGTGGAGACATACGCGCGAGATTCAAGCTGAAATCAAATCTTTGCAGCCGGCTGAGACAGATTATACATTTGGAATTAGCAATGAAACCAGATCAGCCAGCCCTGCCGGCGAAGACCCGCCGCACCGATCGCGCAAAAGAGATAGCTGATGCATCACGATTTCTTCCTCTAGGCTGGGCCATACTTCAAACACGATGACCGACAACCCCGTCGTGGCCTCACGGACAGGCTAGACTAAGCACAGGTCAGTCTCGAAATGTGCAGCGTTTTAGTTGAACAAGGGGTCTGCTCACCTTGCGCTTTCTGGATTACGAACTGCGCCGCAGTATCGGCGTCTTCGGCATAAGTGAGATGGTCGACCGTGATGAAGCCGCCGCTGCACACAGCGTCATTCTCGTGGCAGACCGTCAATCTTTTGCCTTCCGCACCCGTGATGGCGGTCTGGTTTCCCGGATCTCCGAACGTAACTACCGAGTTGATCTTCGCCATCGTTTCCGCGGGCAGTGATGCGGCGGTGCTGCGAACGACGAGGGCACCTTGTGAGTAACCAGACATCACGACCTTGGTATCGGGGCAGCTAGTGATAGCTTGATCGATGAATTCTGTCCTTCACGGGCGGAATTAGTGACCGTACCGTCTTCCTTCCTGACGGCCTTCCATCGAGAGAAAGAGGTAGCCAACTTACATGCTCGGTACACCATCAGTTCCATTGCGATTGAATCCAGCGAAGGTCGCGGGATACTCGACACCCTGGATAGACAAAGATTTCCCTCCCAGTTGCTCGGTCAGAGCATCGAAGAACGGTGGTCCCGTAACGAGCCCAACGTTACCTGGTTCCGTTGTTCCCCTCGCGAAGATGACTGTCACGTCGGCGCAGGGCGCATTCTCAGCTTGGTCACTTCTCGTCGTATCAATACCAACCGCGTCGGCGAGACCCTGTTGCAGTGGAGTCAGGATAAGTCCTACTGCATCGAGCGCTGCTGCACCCTGTGGCAGAGTGCTGATGATTCGCAGGAACTGGTTTAGAGGGCCGGATGGGAATTTGGCTAGAGCGTCCGGAATGGGTATGGTTTGCCGCGGGTCCAGACCAAGGGCGTTGGTCGCTGCGATTCGCTGTTCAATCGAGAGACCATCCTCGGTTGGGAGGCCATGCACGCGAGGCACCGAATGCAGTGCCAGAGCTCCGAGAAGGACTGTCACGTAGTTGACGCAGTGGCGGCGTAGTGTCGGAAACATTGCGCGAGCGATGAGCAAAAAGATGGGGAGATGCGAATAGAGGGCAGCGGTTTGAGAATAGCTCTGCAGTTGATGAATGAAAAGATATGGCTGACCGAGTGTAGATATATGCTTTTCGCTCCGAAGCGTCTTGGACAGTGAACCAATCTCTCATGAGAAGGCGGTGCGTCGGCAGTTCGATTTCTTGCCCTTGCGAGACTCCTTTCTGATGTGTGCAATAATTTCTCCGAACTTCTTGACCTCACGGCATTCCCCGCCTCAACCCCGCTTCCTATTCCCGAGTAGGAATCCACGATCCGTGTCGTGCCTCTCATTTGCCCAAGGAAAGCATCAACCTGGTCTTTCTCAGGACGTCGTTAATTGCCGAGCCTCGGAAGCGCCTCGCAACCTACCTTAGGTAGCACCCTAATCCTGATCTCGAATGCTAAGGTTCAAGCCATGAGACTCTGACGTAGCCTCATATTTTCTTGTCCTTTAAGAGACCTGTCTATGCCGCCTAAGAGCGGTTGCGAAACGGCCCGCCATCCCGCAACATGGTTGGTGCGGGGATCATGCATGATCGTCGCCAGGCATCCCTCGCATCTGTCGAAACAAACCAGGATGGTTACCTTCACGTGCTGCCGAGGCCATGTCAACGATGAATCGGTCCACATTCCTCAATTCATCCTGCTACGAGCAGTGCGCTGAGCACTCGGCAAGTTCCGCGCATGCAGTTGTTGAATCCCTGAACAGTCAAGCGTACTATGAGTAGTCGTGCACATCACGCGCTGTTAAATATTAGCCTGAGGAACACTTGCGGACTTCCACATTCATGAGAATTCTATAGGTAAAGGCGGCGCACTTGTACATGGCTGAAGAAAGAGTATGCTTTAGCTGTTCAGCTCCTTCTAAACCGCGATCTCTATCGCTCTAATTATTCAAGAGGCCGCTATAAATTAAGCCCGATTTGTGGCGAATTAGGTATAGCGCTAGGATAGACAAACCTAAAATGTACTATAAAACGGATTTGTAAAAACATAAAGTCTTTCTAATCTTTTAAGGTTATTTTCTAATTAGGCTTAGTTCTATTAGTAAACTAAGTTTACTAATAAATACTATACTTAATATAGTAAATAATATACTATATTAATCTCTTAGTAACCTAACTAACTAGTAACTAAATAATACTGCCTTAATGCCTGCTAAAAATCCTTCCCTTCTATATTTAAATTAAAATAATTTAGTACTAAGTTATTTCGTCTAATTATGTATAATCCTAAAATAACTAATTAACTCTAATAGGGTGCATTTCTCTCTACTACATTTTTCTTCTAAACTATTAAGCTTAGCCTCTTTAAGCTCTATTAAAATCTTACTTAATTCTCTCTATTAGGATAATAAACGTAGTAGTATACTAACTATCTAGTATTTAGACTACCTCTATAACGCCTCTCTGTACTAAAGACTTACTAGGTATGCCTTAGCTACACCTTAGCACGTAACCGTCTCTATATAGCTTTACTCCTACGTATCTTTACTCCTTAAGAATTTGTCTACCTATTAAATCTATATATTACTTTACTGCTTATTCCTCTATTACTATATACCCTTATAATTTAAATCCTTTTAACTCTCTTTAGACGTAATAGCTAAGGTAGGTAGAAAATAAAGCTTTATATCCTATTACTAATAGAACTATTAATAATAATTTCTTTAAACTAGCGCTCTTAGAACTAGTAAAATAACTAGAATAAAAGCTAGCGCGCGAAAGGGCCGCGCAGGTTTTAGCTAGGCCCTAGAGACACCCTATATAGTTTCTAAGACCTAGCTTGCTATAGAGTAAATATAACACTAGCTATATAACTAGTAGCTAGGCTTTATAGAGGAACTAAATAAGGAAGATAAACTTTATAACCTAGAAAATAACTTAGACTCTAAAGAAGACTAAGGCCTTCTTAGACCTGCTAACTACCTAGCACGTCTACGTAAAGACGTTAGCATATAGGCGTTCTATACTATTAGTAGTATAGGTCTATCTTTATTTACTAGTAGGAATAAACTAATAACTACAGGTAACACCCTAATATAGGTAAGGCGTTAAACTTTACGTTTTAAGGAAGTAAAATAAAAATAACGCGTTAAAGATTTAACTAACCTATAGTAGCCTATTAAATAAATCTATTCTAGAAATAGGTTTAATTATAGAGAAGTAGCGTACTCTAAGCTAAAATTAATAAAGTAAAGGCTATTTATAATACCTTTTATAATAACTTTAGCACCTTTCTAGCAATGCTATATAATACTACTAGTACTTCTATAGGAAATATATATAAGGCTATCTAAAGTCTAACCTAAGCTAGGGACGCTTCTAAACTTAGGAAAGTAAAAAAACCTCTATCTATCTAGTAGATTAAATATTAGATTAAATATATTAATTACTTTATAGATATTAACTTTATAACTAAAGATTATACGTAACGTACCTAATAGATTATTACATTAATTAAATTTAATATATACTAAAATATTCTTAACTAAGAGGTTAATAACTAGACTCTAACTACCTAGATATAGGTATAATAGTAGGTCTAGAGCCTTAAAGAAGACCCTAGCTAATATAATATAATAGATTAGGCCTAATTTGTAGTTAATTAGGCATAGCGCTATAAGTACTAGTCTAAATTAAGACCTAAAATAGGGGCAATCTATAAGATCTTAAGGGTAAATCTATTCTATACCTAACTATATAAACACCCTTAAGTTTGCCCTTAGGGGGTAAACTTAAATAACGCTAATTAGCCGCACCTGTCTTAGTAGAGGGCATACTTAAGTACACTAGAGGTATACTTAAGCAATAACCCTACGGCCTGCCTATAATGCGCACTTAGCCCTAACTACTCTACCTACCTACCTGCGCGCCTGCTCTAGCTAGCGCACATATTTACGTAGCTACCTAGGCTTAACGGCGTGCTAGTATACCGCTATTATAGCTACGCTGTCTATAGCCTTAATAAGTATATAAAGTAATACTATAATATGCCTGCGGCTAAGCAGAGAGCGCAGCTTACCTTATATAAGAACACCGCGCTTCTCCTACTAGTAGAAGTCCCCTTACTAGAGCTATATAGGCATCTAATTAATAAGCTAGGACCTGCGTAGGACAGCTTTATATACTATAGTAGTACCTGCGGCTTTGCGAGTACTAGTTATAAGTAAATATAGAAGTATATTAACTAGCAGTATAGCGTTAAGCTGTTCTGCTAGCTATTTACCTTTACTATCTTATACTAGGACTACGCGGCGCAGCTCTAAAAGCCTATTAAGGTATAGACCTTCTTCTATAAGCGTTGCTACGTCTAATACTTTATTATATAAGAGCTAGAGGAAGGGTAGGAGTAAGAGATAGAGTAAGGCCTAGAGAAAGAGTAGAAATAGGAGGATAGAGGGCTGCTACTACTATAAGAGTAGTAAGAGTAGTAGGAGTAGTAAGAGTAGTAGAAGTAGAAGAATAGCTACTAGTAGAGGCTCTCCCGCCTCTTATATAGATAGGAGGACTTAAAGCGCAAGGATAGTAAGGCAGTTAAGCGTATAGCTAAGAAGGTATTAGCTAAGGACTATATAGGCTAGTTTAAGTAAACGCGCTAGGTTAAGCACCTATAAGCCTACCTAGACTAAAAGCTGCTCTTATACGCTATATAGCTACCTAGTAATAATAAGCTAGAGCTAAAGCAGGTTGCGCTAGTAGTAAAGGAGCTTATTAAGTAGGCTATACGCGGGCTTAGTACGCTGTTAATAGAGACGCTACACTAGCTATAGAGCGCCTAAGTAATAGAGCCTAACGCGCGACTACTAGGGTAGATATAGAATAAAGGTAGCTAGTAGCGCGCTGCTAGACTATAGGCGAGGCTACTCTACTACTACCTCTAGCTAGTTACTACAAAAGAGAAGAAGAAGAAAGGGGAGGAAGGGTAGAGAGAAGGTAGGAAGATAATATTACTATAGAGCATTACCTGCCTCTTTCTCTAGCATAAAAGGTAGAAGCTAGCAGTAATAAGGCTCTAGAAGCTAGCCTCTTACGCGCATAGCGGTAGTAGTAGCAATAACGCGATAAGTAATCTACGTAAGTACGTGCTCTACCTATCTAAGACGCTTATCTACTAGAAGGTATACTACTAGCCCTTCTAGAGCAGCCTAGTCTACTTTCTTATAGCTCTAAGTATTAACCTAGACACGCTGCGGCTGCGTATAGCGCTGCAGTTCTTCTTTCTACTTAGCTTACTTATATACTACGTACAGGTGCTCGTAGCTAAGGCCTTTCTCTTCTCTAGGTAGCGCGGTAAGTAGAGGGTAGCTAAGACGCGTGCCCTACTATAGAAGCAGTTCTGCTACCTTATTAATAGGTTATATAGCCTAATAAGCGTAATGCTAAGCCTACTATTCTACGCTAAGTTTATCTTACTATATACGCCTAGCAGCGTAGTAGGCAGTATATAGTAGTTAACTAACTAGCAGACCTTCTTTATTAAGGGCCGTCTAGTAGAGCTAAAGCGCTTCTATACGATAGCGTAGAGTGTAGTCGCTAAGGCTAAGCAGGTGCTATAGAAGCAGCTGCTCTAGAGAGGAAAGAAGAAGAGAGGGGACAGCTAGCTCTCTATAAAGCTTATAGGCATTAAGGACGACGTTACTATTATATAGTAAGGCGTCTTCTTCCTCTTACTAGCGCGCCTCTAGACAGGCGAGCGGTAAACGCTTAAGCGACTAGTAAGCGTGCTAGCAGCCTAGCGCCTATATAAGAAGTAAGGTAACGGCGCCGTCGTAGTGCTACTAGAAGAAGATAAGAAGGGCGAGGGCGTAGGGGGGATAAACAGCACTACGCTAGTGCTATTGAATAGAGAATCCAGGTATAAGGTTAGAAAAAAAATTAGAGATTTTTTAGTAGAATAGTTTAAGAATAGACTAAGAATAAAGGTACCGCTATCCGTTTTTTAATATCTGTTCTAGTAGTAGAGATATAAGGGTAAAAGGGCTAGTATATAGGTCTTAGGTTTCCCTATTTAGAAAGGCTTTGTTAGCGAGGCCGCTAGCTAGATTAGGGTTTTTTTAGAATATTGCAGGGCGCTATATTATAAGGCAGTTTTCGCATAAAGCAAGCTCTACAAGGTAGAATAATAGCATAGGAAGCTGCCCGCACTTACCTAATATACTTATTAGTATATAGTAGTAGTATATAGATAGGACTGTAGTTATAGTTAAAGAAGGATGCGCTAACTAAATTAGGGTTTTTTTAGAATTATACATAATATAAGAGACTAGCTCTATACTACTAGGCCGCACATCTAAAAGATATAGCACGCAGTATTAGTTTCTAATACTAGGCGTGGTATAGAATAATTATTACAAGAACGCAACAAGTAGGCCTTTAGTTCTTACGGCGAAGACTAATTAATTACTACGTGCAATATCTAGGTAAATACAAGACGTTATGTACAGAATAAAGTAGCAAAATAGGTGCGAAGTAGAAATACTTAGGGGGTAGTCTATGCTTTAGTGCGCGAACTAACTAGTAGATAGGGTAAAGTTTAGAGAATAGTTCTAGGCGTACTGTTAATAGTACAGACAGGACTTTAGCAGTGTTAGGGGATCTAGGGAGGATACCGTAATAATAATATATATACTAATACGAAGGTATGTGTGTAGGCCTCGCCTTAGCAAGGGCACGTGCAGGGTAGTAAATACTAATGTTAGGAGACCCTAGGACCTCAGACAGCAGCGGTATACTTAAGAGGATTAGGGAGGCTTAATAGAACCCAGCTATTAGAGCTGTGCGAGGTGTTCTATACAGCTAGCTATTACTCTAGGCCTGTGTATACTAATTAAAAGGCAAATAAGCTCGTGTAGGTAATAATAGATGGTTCTTTTTTTTCTTATAGCTACAGCTATAAACGGGGTATATATTCCCCTAATTACTAAGCATTAGCGCTGCCTAGCGGTTAGCAGCGAAGAGCCACTAACTCACTATACAGCTATTAATCTATATTCCTATCTTATTAGCGATTAAACGCGACTAATACACTAACGTTCTAATAACTAATATAGGCATAACACATAACAACATTAAGGCAACTAGAGGCTCGCTAAATAAGGCTCTTTCCTTATTATTCTAGTATTAATCCGCAATAAATAAATAGCATTATTTAGGTCTATCTTCTTCTAGAAGACTAGGATCGTTGCTTTATTAACTATAGTAGTAAAAGTCTTAAAATAGCATTACAATATAATATTTAGGAAAACCTTTATAAAGATTGTTATAAAGGTCTTCTTTTAATAAAGCTAATACTAGTACTAGTAGGCTAGCTAGATAAGGGTATCTTTATACTTATAACGCCTAGCAAGTCTATTAATAAAGCGTATATTATTAATTTAAAAGATAAAGATAAAGATGCTTCTAAATCTAAGAGTCTAAAAACGCCGTTAAAGAAATAAAACGTTAGCGAAAGAACACTAGGCCTTTCTAAGTAGTTTTAAAGGTGTTCTAGTAGCTAAAATCCTTTAAGATTTAGAAGGATGATAGAGTATACGTAGCTCTTTCCAACGCCGTACTTGCTTTCCTCTAATCGTGCCTACTAGCTAAGATATACCTAGTACTAACTATACAGCGATCGCGTTTACTACTTTTATAGCAAGAGAGTATTTAACTCTAATATATAGCTTATAAGTATTATAGTACCTAGATATACTATATTACTAAGTAAAGTGTAAAGTTTAAGGTAATAGTAGTTTCTACTATCCTATAACTGTAGCGTCCGTATACTAGTTTCTTAGGTTTCTAAACGCTAAGCTAAAACGTTAGTCTTAGAGACAGCAACAGCACTAGTGCACCTGCGTAAGCAAAGCTAATAGCAGCTAAGGTACGGCTAAGCCTACATACTAGAGTTATAAATTAATATATATAGGTAGCGCAACTAACTTCTCTAAAAAGAGAATAATAAGGTTAGCGTTCCTCTTAGCAAGCTTAGTATTAGCTTAGACTCGTTAGCGCTCTTATAAGATCTAGAATAGTAGTAAATTAGACGTCTATCTCTTCTTAAAGTTTAGTCTTATTAGCTTAATATCTATCTTACGTCTAAAGATAAAGGATAAGATAGCCTTCTTAGTCGCGTTTAAGAAGGGACCTATTAAGATCTAAGAATATAGAATAAAGGGCAGAAAGGATAGAATAATAGTAATAATATAGAGTAACGCTATAACACTATAACTAAGATTAGGTAATAATACTATTCTACTAAGTATTAACATCCCGCTAAGCAAGGAATAGTTAACTATCCCTAGATAGCTAACTATCTTATACCCTTAGAATAGCAGCACCTTAAAGGGATAGCACTATAGTATATAGGAACCCTAGGAACCCCTTTAGTTCCTAGTATTTAACTTGTTTATTAATCTATTAGTTTAGATTCTAGTAAGTCTTATTAATTTAACTATTTTATAACCTTAATACTAACTACTACATTAATTACTTACATAACTAATACCCTCTACTTTATTTAGCCGCTCCTGCCTAAGAACTAACCTTACCTCTATTAGACTAGCTACCCCTTAGGAACGTAACAGGACTATTACAGACTAGGTATTAATAGGGTAACTATAGAGTGCTTAGGGAAGAACGCTAGCTAAATTAAGGTTAATTTAAAATTACGCTAGATTTTATAGAGAGGTAGTCCTATAGGTATATAGAACTATGTAAGAGTCTAGTCGTACTACCTAGCATCTAGTCCTAGAAAGAGGAAGAGGCTATAAAATAAAAGCAGCGTTATAATTATAATAAAAGTAATATTATATACGGCGTAGCTTCTATACTAACTAAGTTAGGGTTATTTTAAAACCTAGTTATTAATACGTTAGGAACCCTTTTTATCTTCCCTCTCTAGTTATGTCTTCTTATAATAGCTCTAAAAGGGTAGGTAGGAGGCTAAGGAAGTATCCTAATACTACTACTACAGCGAACGCGAAGAAGGCTAGTAATTAATAGTAATATTAGTAGGAACGCTAGCCTTAGGGGCTAGCTAACTTTATTATCTATAAACCCCTACTTCCTATAGACATACTAACTAAAACCCCTCTAGAACTTAATCTTTAGATAAGCGCTAATATTCCTATTTTTTAAGATAATAATAGCTAACAGAGTAATAAGCCGCTAAACCTATAAGCAAGTCTTCTACTACTAACCCCCTCTCCTTTACTAGCTAGCAAATAGGCGGAGATAGCTAGAGAGATAGCGCAGATCTAAGTAAATAAGCTAGCATCTACTATAGAGTAAGATAAATATAAAGGCACAATTTTATAGTAATTAGGCAAAATAAATATAGAAGCCGCAGGAATTCTAATAGCAATCTAGTAAGAAGATGCTAGAGGGTATATAAGTGCGTGTAAGCCGTTAGGCTTAGCGCATAAAGAAGGGATTCTACAGGATAATAAATCTACTATAGAAGAAGTAATAGATACTATAAGCGCATGCGATGCTAATGCTTTCGCCTAAGCTAGAGAGTAATTATTAGTACCTAATTAGCCTAGTCTCCCCTCCTTACTGCGTTAGAGCTAGGAAAGTAGTAAATGCAGCACTTAATTTCTAGTGCAGAGTAATACCCTACTATCTTAAATTTAGCGCCTACTAGAAAGCCTATTAATATATAATAGCTCTATACTAAGGTCTCTAAGCGTTACCCCCCCCTTAAGCTTAAATGCTACCTAATCCCTAGCTTTAGCCGCGCCTCTAAGGCAAGCAGCTACTAGAACCCCTACTGCCTTACTAGACCTGTTAGAGTAGACTGCTTTTAGGCTTATAAAGTAGCTTTAGCATTTCTAAGGCTGCACCTATAAACAGCATAGTAAGGCAGACTAGCTGTATTAAGAGCATTATTAGCGCCCTAACGTGCATTCTGCATACTTCTCTCTTAGCTAAATTACTACACTTCTTTATAGGGACTATAATAAAGGAACGCCGCTCTCTAATGTCCTTAGTAACTTTAAGTTAATAGAGCTAGCAGACCTACGCGGCGTTAACTACTAGAGCGCCTTTAATAGCATAAGTATAGTAGCCTTCTCTAAGGACGTTAGAATCTATAATAAGGGCCTGCCTTAGAGTTTATACCTAGCGCAGCATTACTCTTATAGTAATAAGAACTATACTACTAAGATAACGTTTAATATTAATAGCGTCTACTGCTTTCCTTCTAGCCTAGGCGTTACTTACTAGGGAATTAATTAGTTTTCTAGATCTTACCTATTCCTAAACATTAGCAGCAATATGCATTTTAGCTTAAAAGTACCTACCTATAATTATTATAGAGATATAGCTAAAAAGCATATTCTACTATATTAAATCCTATATTACTGCTTTAGCTCTACTATTAGTATAAAATTACTTTTTCTATACATCTTCTTCCCCGCGCTTTATATAGACAGTGCATATAAGCATACTACCTACCTAAGTACGTAAGACTAGCAGCTCTAGTATAATACAGTTCTAAGCCCTACGCTTTAGAAGACGATTAGGTGCTTAAACCTCTTATAGCATTATCCTACCTCTACATACGTTACTAACCTAGACTTAACTACGCTGTCTGCTAAGAGCCTTTCGCAGAAGGCGTCTGTAAGAGAGCAGCTTCTATAATATACGCTATAGTATTAGTATCTTAACCCACTCTAGAGCTACATTCTTAAAAGCATTATAGAAAACCTAGGCTTTAGTTAATTTAAGGGCGCGACCCTTTTTATAAATATAAAGAATACTAAGCTAGAGTATATAGATACTAGCCTAACGTTAGTGTATAGGCGCTAGAAAGCGTCTTAGTCTAGGGTAGCTAATCCGCAGTTCTATAATAAGGACTGTACCTTTATTAACCTTAGTAAGTAGGTTACTTTAGAGGATAGCGCTCTACTATATAAGCGCATCCTAGACGCTTATAAGGCTAAGGTATTCTTATAGCAGAGGTATTACCTTAAGGCGCATATATAGACCCGCGAGGTTCTTCGCGCTAACAGCAGCTAAGCGAAGGGCAGCGCTTAACGCACTACGTACGTTTAGGCTAGCATGCGAGATATAATAGGCTAGACGCTATTCGCGTTACTAAATAGGAAGAAGAGTATAGATAGCTTAGTCTACTCCTAGTTTTATAGGTTAATTAAGACGCTATTTAACACGTCTAAGACGTACGTCTTTAATAACAAATTGCTTAAGAACCTCGCGCTAGACCCTAGGTATATCTAGTTACTTTAGTAAGAAGGCAGAGGCATTTTATTTTCTAAGGCGGTCTGTGAGTTTACGTACCTTTATAGTAAGAAGCAAGCGCATGCTAATCTACTTAATAACTACTAGAAGTTATATAGAGTAAGGGAGGAATACCATATCTCCCTTATAATAATAAAGGAATTACGCAAGCAATAGTGCTAATAGAACCTATATAATAACTTAATTAATAACGTTAACTTCCTACTTCTATACTATATCGTTCTAACGCAGGAGCTCCTTAGCTTTCTCTACGCCTAGATTAATAAGTACTACCTACTTTTTAAGCATACTCTTGCGCATATAGTAAGAACGTATTTATTACCTAAAACTATAGTTATAGTAGTAGCGCTGCGGGCGCTCTAATTCTACTACAGTAGCAATCTACTCTAGTAAGAATTACTACTATATAAGGATTACTAGGAGCAAACCCGCAGGCATAAGGTTATAGTTAAAGAGGGCCTTAGAATGCGAGAGACTATAGAGCGATGCGGTATTAGCTAGTTCTTACCTAAGTTTAACTAGGCGATATAGCAGCTAGCGCCACCGTACGGCAATAATATACTCGTTAAGAACTTAATAATATATAAGAAGTATAAGCGGCGGTAGCGGGCTGTTAAGGACCTTTAAAATATCTATATCCGCTTTAACTAAGCAGAGGCCTAGTATAATTAGTACAGTATTAGCTATAACCTAGAGCTGCTAGGCAAGTAGCTTAAGTACCTATACGCCCTTAACCTTAAGTAGTTTAACTTAAACCTATAGAAGGCGATGCTATAAGTAAACTAACGCGGCCTAGAGCTCGCGCTAGAGGCGATACAGCGTAATAGAGAGGTAGAGTACTACTACTAAGATATAAAGGCGATATTTCTAGTAGATGCACGTGTTAGCTCGCCTTACTTTATTATAGGAAATAAGATGCAGTTTAAGAGGGCAGCAGACCTACTTAACTTTCTCTTCCTTTAGGATAAGAAAGAGCAGCTAGGCTAGAAGAACAAGCTGTATTAAGTAGTCTTATAGAAGAGTATTAAGCTAATTAGGTAGCAGCTTAGCTATAGAAGGGTAGACTAGTAGCTTAATAAATTCCTACATCTTATCTACCTAACGCACTAGATTCTCCTCTATTCTTTAAATACTAGATTAATTACAGCGATAAAGATAAGTTACAGCTAAGGCTTAAAGCAGAGAATAATATAGTTTTTAGCTATCTACGCCTACCTAGATAAGGTAGAGCTTCTATTCTAGTTAATGCCCTACACTCTTTACTAAGTTCTTTAGTATACGCAGTAGCAGATAGCAAGAGAGGGTAGTTATAGAGAGAGGCTGCTATAGGGTACGTCTTAGCTTATCTTCGCATATAGGGCGTAGGGCATATTTATCTATAGCCTTAATAAGGGAAAAGAGCACTAGGTCGTAGGAAGGCTAAGCGTTAGGGCTAAGGGTTTCTAGCTAGTGTAGAAGCAGGGATAGCTACTAAAACTAAAAATGCTAGACTAGATCTAAAATAAGAGCCTTAATAAGTTAGACGAGCTAATAGTAGAGTTTACGCGCGATTAAGGCGGCGGGGAGGAGGAATAAGGCGGCAGAGAGAAGAAATAAGGCGGCAGGGAGGAGAAATAAGGTAGTAGGAAGAAGGAATAAGGCGGCGGGAAGAAGAAACAAGGTAGTTATAAAGAAGTAAGGAGTAGGAGTAAAGTTAGTAGTACGTTACGTACTCCTTGCGCAAGAAGCCTATAACTAATATTTTTAAGTTAGGTTAGCGCGAATAACAAGGGCGGGGATAATAAAGGGGATAGATTAAGGAGTAGGTCTATCGTAGGTAGTAGCAGTAGCCTTTTTACACTATCTATATTAAGTAGAAACTAGGTCGTTATCGCTTTAGGTAGTAGAAGGGTAAAGGTACGTACGCTTAGCTTAATTATAGCAATAGATTCCTAGCAAGGCCTATAAATATAATACCTAAGAAAAATTATAGCGGTAAAGCCGTTAGTAGTTATCTTAATAAGTTATTATAAGGGTTAGGAGCAGTATTCCTTATAGGCTAGCTTTTTTTAAGGCCTAACCTATAGTCCTTAAGCCTATAAGTATAGATTTTTAGGAGCACTATACCTAAATAGGTAATATAGAAAGCTTATTTTAAGGGTAATATTAAGGGCTTAGAGGGCTATTTCCTAATTAGGTAATTAGTAATAGTTTAGGCTTAGTATAATTACATTTTAAAATATAAAAGAAGAGTTCCTTTACATTATAATAATAAATTATAAGAATTTCTTACGTAGCCTTCTATATATTCTATAGATAAATAGAGAGAAGCCTTCTAGACGTTAATAGAGTAAAATAAGATATATAGAACTAAGCCTCCTTCTCTTCTACAGCTATCTTCTACTATGTAGTATACAGTATTAAGCTATCTTTTATTTACTACTTAAGGACTATAAGCTTTCTATTTATTATTAGATACGCCTCTCTGCAACCCTAGTCGTTAATAGACTAGTATTTCTACCTATTAGAAGAGTAGGCGTCTAGCGTCTAACGTATTTTCCTATCTAGGTAATAGTACTTAACCCTCGCTGCTATTAGAATTAATTAGCGTTTTCTAGTAATTATATCGCCGCTGCTAGTGTGTACCACCGCTTCTATTCCTTCTAGATAGGTGCTAGTCGCACACCTGTTATCTCTAGCAACCTATATACTATAAGGTTAAAAGTTATTACCCTAACCTATACTACTATATATACTAATCTTATAAACGTCTACCTAGTCCGCGGACTCTAAATAGGTGTAGTATACTAAGGTTATAAGCTTCCCCTCTAGCGTTACGTAGCACTAACTATTTATAGCGTCTTAGTATACCACCCCTATATAATCGTTATAATCTACATCCTTATATAGGTAGATGTTATACATTAGGTTCGCGTAGGAAGATAAAGATATAATTAGCCCTGTAGTTGCCTACAGCGTAGCAGCCAGGAGGGTAGTTACGTATAATCTAAATATAGCGGCAGAGTTAGGACAGACGGCAAACAGTAGAGATAGAGAAGAAGTAGGAGTTAATTCCTATCGCAGATAATAGAGGGAAGGAAGTAGAAGAGAAAGAACGTAAGGGTTAAAGAAGGGGGTAATAAGGTAGGTTAACTAGAGTAGAGGTTATACTAGTAAGGCAGGAGAGGAACGCAGATAAAGAACGTATAGAACTAAGAGTGCTCTTATACAGAGAGCTAGCTAGCACAGCCTATTTAAAGAAGCGTTAGTCTACTAGACGCGTCTTAGAGCTATTATAGAAAGAAGGTAGCAGCGCTAGAGCATAGTAGCGTACGTAAAATAAGGTAAGAAGGGCGTAGGCGGTAAGTAAGAGGAGGGGACGCTGCCTAATTAGCTAGCGCGTATAGAGCTAGGTCTCCTAAGTAGCGTCTAGGTAGGTATAGTAGTAATAGTATAGTAACCTATAACCTTTTAGTAAGTTACAGACCTTATACGCGTAATTTATAAAGTACTACCTCTACTTATCCTTATTCTACTACTTTTAGTAGAGCGAGATACGCTTACCCTTAATAAAGTATATCTATATTAGGTACTGCTTTCTTATTATTACGTTATTAAGGTAGAACTCTATTACCTATACTATTAGCTACTATAGTGTTAGGATTTATATGCCGTTTTTTATAACATGCGTACGCCTTAATTTATACGTAAGTAGATGCTAGTACTCCTGCCCTTTACTAGAAGCTGCCTCTAGCACGTATAAATTAGACCTAAACTATACGCAGAATTATCTAGGGGCAGCATTATTATTTATAGGGGGTTCTAGCGCTTCTATAGCTATAGTATAAGAAGGAAAGAGCGCTATAGTAAGATAGTAGCGAACACGTAGAGGTGTATAAGAGGGTAGATAAGAAGTAAGCACTAATAGGTAAGAGAGGCTAGCAAGAAGGTGTAAGAGACCTAGCACGTATAACTAGAAGGCGGCGTACAGACAGGAGGCGGCGTATAGATAGAAGGCAGCGTACGAATAGAAGGCGGCGTATAGATAGAAGGCGGCGTATAGATAGGAGGCGGCGTATAGATAGGAGGCGGCCTATAGACAAAAGGCGGCCTATAGATAGGAGGCGGCCTATAGATAGGAGGCGGCGTATAGACTAAAGAAGGCGGAACAGCACCTAGAGAGGTATTATAGAGGTAAGAATATAGTAAGTATACTTTTACCTACTTTTAGCGCTACGCACAGCGTACCTAGCTACTCTAGTATAGCTTATTAGGGTAAGAAGGCTAAAGCTAACCTAAGTAGGTAAGAGAACATTGCGATAGAGTTTATAAGTATTAATAGGTTACTAAAGATAAGGCTAGACTACTTATAGTATAGCGTAGTATAGCGCAGTTATAAGGTCTTCTTACTTTACTGCCTTTCTACTACTCTTCTACTACTACTTTTACGCCGCATTACCTCTACTTATATATATCCTATTACTAATAGTAGATGCAAATAAGAATATTCTTACTATACTCTTTATTTTCGCACGCGCTACAGGCTGTAGTAGTTATCGCGTAGCCCTTTACTACTACTTCTAATAGTAGCAAGCATGCAGATCTATTACCTTTACACCTGTACTAGTTCTTTTAAGCCTCTATACTAAGTTTATATTTAAGTAGTCTGCGCAGGTAAAGGTTGCCTTAGAATACTATAGTAGTAAGCTCTTTTCTTTATTATAAAGGGCGCGCTTATCTAGCAACTAGCCCTAAAACGCCTGTAGTAAGTAGCATCCTAGGTATGTTCTAGTAAAGGTAAGAAAAATACCTAATAGCACGTTAGTATAATTAACTAAGGGTAGAATATTCCTTCTACCTATTATAGGGAGTGCATCTAAGGTCTAGAAGGGCTACTTATACTACTAAAGGTAGCTTTTATATTTACTAGAGCTACTATACTTTATAATATAGTAAACAGCTTATACCTAGTAAGAAGTTAGTAGAGGCTGTAAGGGCTTTAGAGCGTTATACTAAGATAGCCGTAGTAGCTACGTTTACTATTTAGAGCAGCTAAGTTTAGCTCGCCTAAGGGCGAGCTAGATAGCGCAGACGTAGCCTAGCCTAGCGATAACTAATAATAAGAAACTAAGTGCTAACTATAGTAAATAGGCTAAAGTAGATAAGTTAAAGACTAAGCTCTAGCCTAAGCGCGGTAAATCCTGCGTGCATCTATTACTCCTAGTCTTTAGAGAATAATATCTTACTTACGTATGCAGCTCCTATAGCGCCTGCCCCTAGCAGCTAAATACTAAAGGTGCTAAGGTTAAATAGGACGAAAATAGCAGCTATAAAATAAGAAGGGCACTAAAGCACGCGTACACGCTAGCTCTTAGGCGGGGTAATTTACTAGATAATGTAGCTAAACGTAGTGTAGCAGGCGGCTATAATAAAGGAAGGCGCTAAGCTATAATAGGTTAGTTAAGTTAGCGTACAGACAGGCTAGTTGCGATATAGGCAAGAGGCTTATAGAGAGGTAAGGTAGCTAATAAGAAAGAAGTACAGCTCTATAGGGTTCTAGACTAAGACAGCTTAGGTAGCAGATCCTACGTATTTAACTAATAATATAGTTAGCATAAGGGTCTTATGCGCTATAAAAGAACGTATAGATTAAACTAGCGTATATAGCCTAAAAATGCTAGCTCTAATAGTGTAGGAGCTGCTACGTCTATATACTAGCAACAACGCTATAATAGAGGACACCTATAATAGCTATTAGCTTACTAGAAGAATAGCCGTATAGACTAGCTATAGGTTATATTCCTAGTTTAACGCGTTAGTGTAAGGCTACGAGCATATAGAGGTAATTTTAAGTACTAGAGGTTATTACTTCTAAAGGCATAGTAGGCATAGCGTTAAACGGGTTAAATAGGTTAAAGACCTATAGTAGGATAAGCAGCGTAATAGACTTACTATCTATATACCTAAGCAGACGCCCACCCGCACTTAGTCCTAGCCGTACTATTTAGAGCTCCCTATAAGGTATCCTTTATAGGCGTATATACTATGCGCCTTAGCAGTAGTGTCTATAGTACAGCTAAGCCTCCTTTAGCACCGCATTACTATAAATAAACATTTTAAGGGTCCTTTACTACCGCGCTAGCAACTTACACTAAAACCCACGCCGCCTATAGGTAGTGTTAGCAACTGCGCTTAAGCCCTTACCTAGCGCTTAGAGGTAATATAAGGCTACTATGCTATTCCTCTTATTATTAGCGGCGCCGTATAGTAGAGTAGTATATAAAGTAGGTTTCTTACTTACTTTTTAAGATAAGCACTATAGACCTCCTAGCACTACACCCTCTTATTTAAGCTCCCTTATATATTGCTACGTTTACCCTCTTCCTCTCTTCCTACGGGCCCTTTACTACGTGCTATACACTATGCATACTACTATATAGTACCTCCTTTCCCTTCTAAGGATACTAGCCCTAGCTAGATCTTCTAACTATATACTGCAGATCCTTATCGCTCTAGCTGTCTACGCGTTTCTAGAGATAGCGTTACTACACGGCGCCCGCGCGTCTAACTAGCTACGCTAAACCAACAGCGCTAGCGTGCAGACGCTGCCTGCTAACGTAAAGGGCCCTAACGTCTTTACTCTTACGCTAGCCCTAGCAGACCTACTAAGCAAGTAGCGGGCCTTCCTTAAGAAGTACTAACTACTTGCTAACGTCGCTAGTAGGCAGGTTAGAGCTAAAGTAGAAGCCTACTTTATAGCAGCTAGATACTATTTTGCTAAGTTTTCCTACTTCTCTATTAAGAGGGGCGCTGTAACTATAATTAGAAGCGTAGAAGAGATAACGCGCAACTAGGTATCTACTATTCTAGCTAACCTTACCTTCTTCCTAATAGCTGCCCTTAACTACGCGTAACCTAGCACCGCCCTATAAGGCCTAAAGGTTACCGCTAACTAGGCCACCCTTAAGGTTATCGCAGCCTAAAACGCTATCCCCTCTAATTTCCTAGTAGGCATAGTGTTTAACATGTTTAAAATGTAGAAAGATAACCCTGCTACTAACTTAATTTAAGTAGTCTAGGCGAAGACTAATAGTTAGAAGCGACTATTCTTAGCTCTCTATCTCTATCTAGAGTCTGCGGATATAACCTAGGCGTATAACTTCTATCTTAGTAACTAACTTAACAGAAGCTCTATACCCTAGGCCTAGATACTTAAGAGGCGCTTCTTATTTAAGGGGCTGTTTAGCGTAGGATGCAGCATTATAAAAATCCTAATTCTTTATTATAAGTAATATACTAGAATAGGGGCCTTTTACGTTCTAAGTAGAGCTATAGTACAGCTTATGTTCCTTTCTTCTACCTTTTATTGTCTGCGCTATTTACGCCTTTAGCTCTAGGCATTTATGCGTCTATAGTATGCTACCTAGTAGCTAGTAAATATCCTTTTTACCCCTACTGCTATGCCTTACTAGATTAAGTCTAAGTTCCTGTATAGCTATGCTTATAGGAGCGGTAAAGCAGACTAGCTTTTCTATACTAGTTATACCTACGCGAGCTAGTAGCCCTGTGTAAGCCCGCTCTATAACGTACACACTAGACAGTATAAACCTCTAGCGGTTAATAAACGCTAAGCGCTAGGATTTAGGGCTAAGTGCATAGCCTTTAGAAGCTATAGTAGAAAAAACACCTTAGTGTTAGTACGCATAGCAGCGCAGACTAGCTTAGATAGTACTAGGTTAGCCTTACGTATTCTCTTAAGTAAGAGAGAAATGTTTACTATATAAAGAAGCCTTTCTTCGCGTAAAGATAGCGCTACTTATATCTTTAGTTCTTTATTTTTATAGTAAGAAAGAAGCACGTATTACTAGCTAAGCATCTAAAGGATCTACGCGCCTTATTCTTATTAGTTATTCTGCGTAAACCTCTTCGCAGCGGCAGGCCGTTACTACTAGAAGCACTAAGACGTAGTTAGCTAGGGCTATCTTAACGCTAGAATTAGGGGAGGCCTTAGCTATTATATTAATTAGGATAAAGAAAAAGAAGAAGAAGAAGATAGAGAAATCCCTTTAAGCCTAGCTCTTTGCTTTAATCTTTAATAGCGCAAAAGCTACCTCTATATTTATAAAGGTTTTAATTACTTATTCTCTTACCTTATAGTAACTACTACTTTCTTCTTAAGGTAATAAAGTAATAAACCTATAAACTAGATATTATACTAACTTTAAGAGAGAGCAAATCATTTTTTAAAGCAGAGTACGTTATAAAGTTAAAATTAGAAGAGAGGCCTTCTTCTTTAAAGACTAAGGTAAAAGCCCCTCTTTTAATTTTAAATTTATAGCCCGCCTAGCATTACTCTTTAAAGAAGAAG
>MU005583.1:0-10455 GCA_010405425.1 Lentithecium fluviatile CBS 122367
CTTACAGCGAAGACTAATTAATTACTACGTATAATATCTAGGTAAATATAAGACGTTATGTATAGAATAGAAATAGTAAAATAGGTGCGAAGCAGAAATACTTAGAGGGGTAGTCTATGCTTCTAGTGCGCGGACTAACTGCTAGTTAGAGTAAAGTTTAGAGAATAGTTCTAGGCGTACTAATAATAGTACGAACAGAACTTAGCAGTGTTAGGGGATCTAGGGAGGATACCGTAATAAAGGGGTAGGTAAGCTAAGGGTAATAAGCGCCTAAGTAAAGTAGGACTACTTACTAGGATTATGCTTTAGTTATAAGTGCTAAGAGCTCGGGCCACTCTTAAAAGATGGCCTGTAGCTGAAGGTAGCCGAAACAGGCATGTCGTACACGTGACTTAGAGACCTTATTCTAAACTTTCTAATAAGGCTCGCTATTGCTAAGCTAAAAAAAGGGGGGTCCAATTCGGGACCCTTCTAGGCATTAGAAAAAGATAATTTAAACATAAATTCTATCTATTAAACTAATTTATTTATTAATTAAACAAGTTTAATAATTCCCTAGCGAGGTTTATCTTAGTTTAGAGCAGATATGTTAATAAAAGCCGCCAGAATTACGAAGCCTAAACGCGATTAAACTAATAAGAATTTCTTAAAGCGCCTACAAACTTTGTTTAAAAAATATAATAATATAGTTACTAATTATAATATAGAGGTATATTTATTAATATAGCAGGGTAAACTCTAGGAATACGTAGCATTAAATTATAGAGGTTAGCCTTTATCCTCTAAAGAGATTATAAGTTATTTATCCTAATAAATTTAGTAAAACGCTAACTAGATCTCTTAGGAAAATTATTACTTATTACTTATTAGGCGAATACCCGTAGTATCTATCTTAAGGAAGAAATAAAAGGCTATATAAAGTAGTAACTCTTAAGTTTTATTAGAATTTAGTATAGTAGATTAGCTCTAAGTTTCGTAACCTAGACACTTTAATATACATTATTAAAGATTAAGTTAGGTTTACTCGCTCTATTAAATTACATATATTTTATAGTAACTAATATACTCTATTTTATTAGATTAGGATCTATAGAGATATTGTCCTAGATATAGTAATATCCTATATTCGGCTTAGGAATAGTGTATTAGAGTTATTAGTTAGAAATAAGCTTATTCTTACTACTTAGTAACGTATTACCTAGTAAATTCCTCTTTCTCTTAGGCTGCTTTCTAAACTCTTTAAAACTATATACACTTTTATTTAGCTAGTCTTATTATAGTAGTATTCTCTTATTTAAGTTAATTTCGTCTATAATTTCTATCTTATCTATTAGATAGGTAATTATAATAGTTACGTTCTTATAACTACTAACGGTATAACTTCTTATACTTTCGCGTATCTAATGCTTACGAATAGTGTAATGAATCTAGGCATTTATATTATTAAATTAGCGTATATATTAAAAACATTATAAAGAAGTCTTCTTAATAAGTGTAACGCCTACATTAGTATCCACTACCCCGCACGTGCCCTCGCTAAGGCGAGGCCTACACATACCTTTGTATTAGTATATATATTATTCTATACCACGCCCAGTATCGGAAACCGATACTGCGTGCTATATCTTTTAGATGTGCGGCCTAGTGGTATAGAGCTAGTCCCTTATAATAAGCCCCTTGTAAGAGAGTTTAAGATGCTCTTATAAGTATAAGCGCCTATAGTAGCAACGCCTATAGATTAAGTAGGAATAATGTAAAATTATGTCTAATAATTTAATAAGTTCTTCTAGCTTACATTCCTTAGCTACTCTATTATAGCACTAACTAATATGTTCTTGCTAGGCCTTTCTTCTAGTAACTATTAGTAGATTAACGTTTCTAGTGTAAATGCACTCTAGGCATAAGAACGGTTTTATAAAATATCCTTCTCTTCTTTTATATAAGTTTAAGAAATGCAACTTAAGGCCTTAAGTAGTACGAATTATATCTTAATAGATAAAGTACTAATATATAATTTACTTCTTATTAGTATAAAATATATTAAAATAGGTTTTCTACTTAGTAATACTTTTTACTAAGATTTTTTATCTAACTTCTTAGAAGTTACATTGTTTATAAGTATTATAGCATTCTTCCTAGATCTCCTAATACTGCTAAGGTCCTGTTCGTACTGTTAACAGTACGCCTAGAACTATTCTCTAAATTTTACCCTATCTACTAGTTAGTTCGCGTACTAAAGCATAGACTACCCTCTAAGTATTTCTACTTTGCACCTATTTCGCTATTCTGTTCTATATATAACATCTTATATTTACCTAGATATTGCACGTAGTAATTAATTAGTCTTCGCCGCAAGAACTAAAGGCCTACTCGTTACGTTCTTATAACATTACGTTGTATGCCTTCTTCTCCTTCTCTCCCCTCTTAGCTGTTATAGCTACTAACGCGGACCTAATATAACAGATTCTTACTAAACTAGCGTCTATCTAAGCTAGTAGTAAGGTAATTAAGGCTAGTAATAAAGCGTTATAGCAGACTCTTACCTAGTAAAAGGCTTAATATTATAATAATATAGCTACCTTCTAATAAGAATTTAAAGAACGTTTAGCTATTATTAAATAGTTAGCCTCTCTTTTACCTAAAGCTATAGTAGAGGCTAAGGTTTAACTAGCGCCTATAACTACCTAAAAGTCTAGAACTAGCTTATTTCTCTTCTAGCAGACGCCCCTAATAACCTAAGCTACTCTAAATATATAATTTAAGAAGCTTCCTAACCTACTACTATTTATAGGAAGGAAAAAGAACCTACTACTCTTTCTAACTAAGCTTTAATATAACCTTAAAGAAAACTCTAACTAATTCTTTAATAAAGAAGTATAATTAATTTATACTTACTTCTAACTTAAACGCGACCCTACTACTCTTATTAACCTATTAATAGAAAAGAATATTTATACTATAGAATAACTTATTAGGTTTCTTTAGGCTACTTATAGTAACCTAAACTATAAACTAACTACTAAGAGCTAACTAAATAACCTAAAGTAAAAGAATAAGAGTTTTCTTTTCTACTTTACTAACTTCTACTACTTAATTACTAATATAAACCTAAATAAGAGCGCCTAGATTAACTAGCTCTACTATTCTCTATTAGATAACCTTTATTAAGTAATAGTTAGTATCCTAACTCTCTTATCTCTAAATAATTATGCTAACCTAATCGCCCTATATAATAATAATCTAAGGTACCTTCTAGCTTGCTATTTTACTTTAACTACCTCTTAACGCTTCTTGCCCTCTTATAGAGACTCTAATATAATAAAAATAGACTCTAGCTATGCACCTACTAGATTAAAAGAACGTAAGTACTATTAGAAGAAAGAACTATATTTTAAGTATAGTAAATAGGGTTATATCTTTTATAACTATTCTATTCCTCTTTTCTATGCCTAAAATAATAGCGTTTCTGCCTCTACCTACTCTACTACTCTTCTAGCTTATTACTAAAGAAGTTTTAGTTTAAACACTTTACTTTATAGCTCTTTCTAACATTTCCGCTAAAGCTGTAGCTATAGAAACTTATAAAAAGAGTTATTCTAGAGTTAAGTTACTTCTTAGAACCTCTATTATATTAGATCTTTGCTAACCTTTAGACTGCTTCTATAACTAATAATTAGAAGTATTAAATTAATATATCTGTTTTATTAAGATAGGGTAGACTTACTACTATTATCTAAGCCCTTATTAACTTAAAAGCTAATAGTATAGGATATATAAATTAAGATCTAGCGCGCTAACTAAATCTTTAACTAAAACTACTTACCTAGACACTACATCTAACTAGATTTAATAGAAAATAACTTAAAGAAGATTCTATTTTATATATAACTTCTACTATAATTACCTACTATAGTTATAAGAAGTAGTTAGAGCTATATATAACTAATACTAGAAGGTATAACCTAATACTAGGTTAACCTTAGTTATATTAATATAAGGTTGCCTTTAATTACTAGAACTAAATCCTAAAGTTTAACTTCTTATAATACTAGGCTAGGTGCCTGCGCTGCTACTAATATAAAACTAGAACCTTAGAGCTTATTACTATAAGCACCTAGACACCTATAGGTAAGAAACTAATAGAAGTTTAGAGAAAGTTACCTCTAAACCCTTTATATAAAGATACCTAATAGTAGCCTAGTACTAATAATAGAGAACTAGATATCTACTATATTAGAGCAGCACACCTAATAACTCTATTCTAATAACTAAACTACGAGATCTTTACTACCTCTATAGCTAATATAGATAAGGCCTTAAAAGAAAGAAAGTATACTAACCTAGAGATAAAGGTACCCTATAAGTACTATAACCTATTACGCGTATTCTCTTAAAAGAAAGCTAATAAACTACCTAAGAGATAATTATATAACTATAAGATTAAACTAATACCTAGTAAATAACTAGAATATAAACCTCTATATAATATGTCTCTAAATAAACTAAAAGTACTATAGAAGTACTATAATAATTACCTATTAAAAGGGTTTATCTAAGCTAGCTTATTACCTATAGCCTCTCTAGTTATCTTTATAAAAAAGCTAAGTAAAGGTCTGTGCTTTTATATTAATTACTAAGCACTTAACGCTTTAATAATTAAGAACTAGCACCTAATATCCTTACTATAAGAAACTCTAAGTTAGTTAAGTAAGGCTAGGTTCTATATAAAGTTTAATATTATTACTGCCTTTAATAAGCTATAGATAGCTAAAGGAGATAAATAGTTAACTACCTTCTAAACCTAATATAGTCTATTTAAATACCTAGTAATACTATTTAGCTTAGCTAACGCTCTAAGCATGTTTTAGTATTTTATAAATAACGTGCTCTAACTATACCTTAATATCTTCTATATAGCCTATATTAATAATATACTAGTCTATAGTAATTCCCTAGCTAAATATAAAAAGCACGTCTAATTAGTACTTAAGGCATTAAAAAAAGCAAGCCTATAACTTAATATAGATAAATATAAGTTTTATAAGACTAAAGTTACGTACCTAGAGTATATAATCTCTACTAAGAAGATCTAGATAGACCCTAACAAAGTTAAAATAATTATAGAATAGAAGTATCTAAAGAACGTAAAGAATATATAAGCCTTTATTAGGTTTGCTAACTTCTACTAATAGTTTATTAATAACTTCTTTAACCTTATAAGCCTACTTATAGCTCTTATAAAGAAGAACGCTTAATTCTAGTTTAACCTAACCTATTAGGATACTTTTAACGTACTAAAGAAAGCGTTTACTAAGGCTTCTATTCTCTAACAGTTTAACCTAGAACTTTTAATAATTATAAAAGCGAACTCCTCTAACTACGTAGTAGTAAGCGTTATATTCTAGACTAACGCTAATAGTATAATCTAGCCTATTACATACTTCTTAAAGCGTATAAGCCTTACTAAGAGTAACTATAAGATCTATAATAAGAAATTATTTATAATAGTCTAATACTTTAAGTAGTAGAGATCTAAACTTAAAGAAGCTACCTTCCTAATTAAAGTACTAAGTAACTATAAGAACCTATAGTACTTTATAATAATAAAGCAGTTAAGCTACTAATAAGCCTAATAGTCTAAATACCTCTTTTAATTTAACTTTATAATAACCTATTATTCTAGAAAGAAGAGAGAAAAGCCTAATACTCTAATAAGACGCTTCTAAGATATCTCTGCGTAAGATAAAGCCTAATAAGCTAGAAACTAGACACTATTAAGGCCTAAACTATTCTTTAAGCCTTTAGGGCTTTCTAAGATAACATCTCTAAGAGCTCTAATAATAATAAATCTAACTAAGACGGACTGCTTAATAATAGATATTATTAATAATAAATATACTAGTAATAGGTTTATCTAAGATACGTTAAAGTTACTCTAAGAGGGCGTCTAATAGTCTAAACTAGTTACTTTAAGTAAGTATAAAGACTAAAACAGCAGATTATACTACTAAGACTAATTAGTAATTCCTAACTTTAATAAACTAAGAATTAAGTTACTCTAACTTATATATAAGTCTTCTGTTAGTAGCTATCCTAGTAGAGAAAAGACTCTTAATATTCTATAGCGTAAGTATTACTAGCTACGCATGTTTAATACTGTCTAATAATTTATTGCCTGCTACTATACCTATTATAGAGTAAAGGCTTCTTATAAGAAGTACTATAGCTTATTAAAACTGTTGCCTATACTTAAACGCTAATAGTAAGACATTTCTATTAACTTTATTATTAACTTACCTAAATCTAAAGGCTATATAAACATTACAGTAGTAGTTAATAGACTATTAAAGTATTAATATATAATACCCTGCGCGTTAATAATAGCCCCTATAATAGTAGAACTATTTCTTTAACACGTATAGGTTTATTATAGCCTGCCTAATACTATAGTATCTAATTAAGGAATATAGTTTGTCTTTACCTTCTATAATAAACTATGTAAATAACTAAAGATTTAAGCCTAATTCTCTACTACTTTCTACTTTAAGAGTAATAGATAAACTAAGAACGTAAATGCTATAATAGAATAAGTCCTCTAAGCATTTATAAACTATTAGTAAGATAACTAGATATAATAGCTACTAATAGTATAATTTAAAGCTAATAATATAACCTTTAAATTAATATAAGTTTTTCTATTTCTTATAAACTATAGATAACATCCCTAAATAGGTTTTAAACCCTTAATAAATACTATTCGCCTAGCCTATTAGGTACTATAAGTAGCTAACGCAAATAAGATAATTAAAAAGATGCGTAATATAATTAAGTTTATACGTAAAAAGTTGCTATAGGCGCAAGCTATATAATAAGAATACGTAAACTAGATAAGAATACCTACTCTAATGTATAAGGTAGGCGATTAAGTATAGCTTAATGCTTAAAATATTTAAACTAACTAATAGTTAAAGAAGCTAGACTAGAAGAACCTTAGCCTATTTCTAGTAGCTAAAATAGTCTTATCCTACGCTTATTAATTAAACCTACCTAGTAGCATAAAGATATACCTAGTATTTTATGTCTTATTAATTTAACTAGCCGCGCTAGAGTCTAATTTCCTACCTAGCTAGCAGAAACTGCTACCTAAATCTATTATAATTAATAATAAACTAGAGTTTATTATTAAGAGCGTTAAGAGAATTCGCTTTAATAAGAGAAAATAAATCTAGAAATACCTAATCTAATAGACTAGCTATAATAAATTATTATAGGAACTAGCTAAGTTTCTAAAAGAAACTAAAGTAGTTAAGTAATTCTATACCTAATACCTAAATAAACTAAGACCTAGTAGCCCTTTATCCTAACGCCTAATTTAAAAGAGAATAAGAAGAGGGGTACTATTATAGTATCCTCTCTAGATCCTCTAATACTGCTAAGGTCCTGTTTATACTGTTAACAGTACGCCTAGAACTATTTTCTAAATTTTACCCTATCTACTAGTTAGTTCTCGCACTAAAGCATAAACTACCTCCTAAGTATTTCTACTTTGCATCTATTTCGCTATTCTGTTCTGCACACAACGTCTTGTATTTACCTAGATATTATACGTAGTAATTAATTAGTCTTCGCCGTAAGAACTAAAGGCCTACTCGTTGCGTCCTCGTAACAATAAGAATAACATTAATAGTATTAAATTATTATCTTAAACCTATCCTTTGTTTTTTCATCCATTTTAGCTTTATAAGCCTTAGTAATATAGACGTTAAGACTACGAGTATTAAAGAGCTTATCCTTTCCCTTACTTATATAAACTAAGAAAAGACATAGATACCTCGCTAAATCCTTTAAGTCTAATAAAGTATAAGGAAGAGAGTATAGACTATAAAATCTTTTAAGATAATTAAACTAAGTAAGTAAGCCTAATTTAACTAAATAGTTCTTTTTCTTTGTCTTATCTTTTTAACAGGCTAAGCACCAACGTAGCTTCTTAATATTGAAGTATTATACTCTCTTATATCTTTTAAAATAACTCGTAAGAGTTTTACGGCTACTAAAGTTAAAGTTATAGATAACGCATTTCTAGTTCTCCTCTATCTCTTTATATACTGTATTCTTGCTATTATTACTTTTAATACGTTCGTAATTATTACATTTATTATTATCGTAGTCGTTGTCGTCGTTATTATCTTTATCTTTATTATCTTCGTTATACTCTTCTTAACTCTTATACTTATCCTCTTAGAGATTAAGCTCTACTTTTAAATATCCTTTACTATATATAATAAGAAGATCTATATATCGTCCTAGATCTTCGTTATTTTACAAAATGTTCTATTTATAGATAATATGCTAGAAGATTTAATCTACTATTTAAGAATTACTTTTAAGCGTACGTATTTTAGTAGTTATATTAAAAAAGATTCTCTTAATCTATAGTAGTTCTTTTCTTAATGCTTAAGCTTAATCTACTTCTTTAAAGTATTACTATCGTGTATCTACTAACTTTAACTTACGCTATATATAACGTAGAGCTTAAAGTCTTAAGCGTAGTAATTTAAGGAGCTCTATTAAAGCACCTAACTCTTTTTTATTTTTTATTGTTATAGTTATTATAAAAGGCGTAATCTTTAGTAGCCTAATCTTTAGACGCTTAAAAGGTACGTAGAGCATCTTATAGCTTAGTTATATCTCTACGTTAGTAGAATTAAAGCTAGTTATCTAGATTTAGGTCTATAGGAGCATCTTTATCTTAAGAAAAGGATATATTTTAAAGAAATGCAAATAGATAAGTATTATTATACTTAGTTTATTAACTAAAAGCAGCTTATAAAAGGTCCTCTTAAAGCTATAATATCTAATATTAAGCTTTAAATATTATATTCGTGTAGCTTATAATCTAATTATAAAGAGTAGAAGAGAAAAGAGCTAAGATAAAAGTTAGTTAAATAGATATATTAATAGTAAATAACGCTAGTAATTTATAATTTTTATCTAACCTTACACCTGTACTAACTTAAAGCGAATAGAAATAAGGCACTTCTTAAAAGCTAGCCGCAATGCATACTTTATACTATATCTTATTAAATATTTAATACTAGAGCTAAAAAATAAAGTCTTTTAGTTTCTTCTTTTTCTATAGTAACTTAATATAGTTAATATCGCCGAGGGCTAGCATATTTAAGAACTCGTTTATATTTATGTAACTAGCCTTAAATGCATTATCTTTTATAGCGTGCGTAATAATGAGACGACTAAGGCATACAAGCGGAAATAGTACGAAGAAAGTAGAAAACTTAAGACTAGACTAAATTAAGTGAGCCTTAATCCTGAGCAGAAATATTTTAACTTACCATTTACTCTTAACACGAAGCGAATTCTTAAGCTTATTCCTTAGGATTATAATAGTTAATGCATGCTTCAGTCTCTTAGTATCTACTAGATCTCGCATTACAAAGAGTAAAACATCTCTATAGCGAATATTTCTAAGAGTACCAGGCCGGAAGCCACCCATCGCTAAGAAGAGAATATTAGCGTAAAACGTAATCCGCTCTTCTATATTGATTCCTAATTCGGCTATACGCTCCTAGAGAGTTTAAAGAAGAATAATAGCATCTTCCGCTATTACTTCTAGCTTCTTAAATATAATTTCCTTTAAGAGGCTATGTTCCGCCGCTAGGTTAGATTAAATCTACTTTTAAGAAGTTAAGTAATAAGGATTTTAATATTTATCAGCGTATAGTACTTACTTTAGAAATTTTAAAAACACTAATTAATAAAGAAGGTAGTTTAGCGTTGTAGTTATAAAATTAAAGCCTCTATTTATCGCCTAAAATCGGCTCTTCGCGCCTCTTATCCCTTAAAACCGTAAGGTTAGCTTCTTTAATTAAGGTACGCTATGCGGCAAGGACTATGCTTACGCTATTAAGTATTCTCTTTTCTTTATACTCTTTTAGCCTAAGAACTACAACTCTTCTTATAGATCTTTCGACACGATCTAATAAGTAGGCCTTACTCTATATAATAGCTATAGGATCTCTAAGGCAAAGCCCCTGCTAAATTATATTTAAGTTCATTTTGCGTGCATTAAAGAACCTTAAATATTATATTAGTCTCTAATAGCTTCCTAGAGTATAGTTTTACTCACTTATTCTAAGTTCTTATAAGCTATTAACGATAGGCTTTACTCTTATCTTTAATAAGAATATCTTTATTAACTAGAGTAGCTAAGTATTTTTAAACTTTCGCAAGACTATCTTTTATTAACCTTTTATTAGTCTGTAATTTAGGGCGTCTAGCATTAAATAGTCGTTCTAAAGAAACGAGGCTTTTAAGATAGGCGTCCATAGCTATAACAGTTTGAGAGGAGTACCAAGAATACCAAGGACTAGTTGAGTGGGAAGGCAGTTATTTTATAGCTACAAGTAAGCTCATCCATAGCAAGCAAGTTATTTTTAC
>MU005583.1:22936-51607 GCA_010405425.1 Lentithecium fluviatile CBS 122367
CCTGCTTATAAATATTATTGCTAAGCGATTTTATAATTAATCTATTAATTAATAGTTAATTAAAACACCTCTAAAACTACTATTAATTCATTAATTAAGTTTCTAAGGCCTCTAAGTATTAATTAAATTAATTACGGCTTTAAAATTAATCCTAATTAATTGTTAATAACTCTGGATTCCCTAGTATCAAGGCGTTACTTTAAGTGCAGCTGGCGTGTGGATAACGTACAGTTCAGAGAAGCTATTGTGGTTACCTTCAGAGTATCGACCATCTTGTTCAGCAGTGTTAGGAAACGTTATTGGTATTGGTGTTGGGAGCGGAAGAGTACGGATATGTGAAGTTCAGAGTAGCATGCTCTAGACACTACGGCACTTTCCTATAGATGTTTTCTTATTGTATATTTTCTATTATCTCTATTTCATAGAGGGAACCGGATCAAGAAGATGATATATTGTGCGGGCTTGCCACAACGATGCTTTGAGCAGCTTCTGCTAATGTAAATGTTGTAAATTAATTCGCCATCTCTTGTCGCATGCAGATGAACGGCTCGATCACGCTAACAGGAGGATGGCCAACCCGTTTATGCCACACCCTCGTGAGCTTCCAGCTAAGGGTGCGGGGGCAGGTGTAGGTGACGGAGAGGCCGCCGTCGGGCACCTGTGGGGTAACGTTAGCCTGGAGAAGCCGTGGACACTTCGAGAAACGCGCCGCCATGCATCACAGCTCTTAGAAGCATGTCTGCAGCAGGTATAGCGTCGATTTCAGTACGATACGATACAGCGACATATGAGCACGCTACTGCAAGCTACTGCATACCAAGAGTAGCTAAAGCATTATGCCTTGTCGGGCGGTTTTCACGGGTCTTCTCTCCGCCCGGCGAAACTCCTGATAGAGTGAGTGAGGAGTTGATTGTCTATATCCGCTATGAAAGGAGAAACTATATGTGTGTGGGCATGCCAAGGCCCTAACCACGTGCAAGGCCTATTCACCAGGAGGCAACCTCCGTTAACTCCTAGCATGCACACTAATAGGTTAAAGTAGCCTTTAAAGCGTAATTAGAGATATAACTTAACCTTCCTTACTTAGGCCTTGCTTCTAGCCCTCCAAATCTTGGACAGAGTCCCAAAGTCGCGATTAAACTGGGGGGTATAGCTGAAGAGGCGATTAAAGGGGTTCACAAAGCAATTAATAGCATGCTTAACTTTACAGTAGCCCTAATTAGATATTTGCCTACTAGAGTAGAAATGGCCAGAGGCTGACACTATACTAACTGCAGCTTTGTGAGTTCGCGAAGGAAATATTTCGGAGCTCCGATCGCAAAAGCGTCTCGCGACACCGTGTGTCCCGCGACGCAGAGACAGACGTTACTCCTCCTACCTATGGTATCACACCCCCATACTTACATGTTAGGGAATGTGTAGAAGGATACTCCGTCTCATTGACTTCTTTGAGCCCGACCGGAGGGAGAATTATCATGTTAGTACCTGTGCAGTCGGCTTGAGCCCACAGATAACATACGCTCTTGTAATCCGGGACAACGGATTTCATGTTCCCGACCCAGACATATTTTCCTCCGTTGTCGAACCAAGGCGAGTTCCGTTCAACTTGCGCCCCCTAGTTTGAGAAATTGGGTTTCTTGTGTCACAGCGCCTCTGGGCGCGTCCGGAGTTTCATAGGTCTGGGCGTGCGTGAGGGGATGAGGAGCAAAGTGGAGAAGAAGAATATGCCTCGCATGGTTCCTAGTATGTTTTGTTTGTGTATAGGGTATTCTGAGTGTTTTGTCTGGTATTGAAGCGTTGTAATGCAGAGTATCGAGATGTGGAATAGTGCACTGTGTTTCGCGGAGTGCACTGTCTGAGAAGTGGGGGAGGTTTAGCTTTTATAGATCTGAGATTTAAAGAACAGGCTGGACTTTGTCCCTGAATTGAAATAAAGATCTGCAATGTTTCATTTCTGCGGCACAAACAAAGAATCAAAGAACACATTTCCTCTCTCTAAAAAGGATCAAACTCCTGCGCCCATCTGATGTCAGCGCACTATCCCCCTTCTACGTTTTCCACACCCAACAGCTGAGACCGGGAAACTCTTCTGCATTTAAATTGCTCAACCCAATAGGATAGGTTGGGACCCACATTGTGCGGCTGTCTGGCTTGCACCCTGGGTCACTGTACAGCTGACAGACGGTCCCTTTGTCCGGACCGATTGATTTTGCATTGCTAAGAGCGCGGCAGTGGTTCTCGTTGGCGGAAGGCTCTCCGAAGTCAGCCTCGCTCAAGTAGACCGGGAGTTGGTCACTATAGCCAAAGTCGGGTTTCGCGTATATGGCGACGCTGCCGGGTTCGCCATGATGAAGGTAGGCGCGCGCAAGGGGAGTGAGGAGGAGGAGCGCGGAGAGTAGGCTATTCCCGTGCATGGTGGCGTGGAATGTTGGAGGAGTGGCCGTTCGACTGGTGCGGCGTGGGTTTGGATGGATTGACGCTGCACCGAAGGGGCTGGTAGGCAGTTTCGTTAATGTTATCGGGTGAGGCGTTTCCAGCTACGTGTTGGACACTACCGTAAAGTACACTGTCTCAGAAAACTGTGTTAGGTTTAATCAATTGCCGTTGGGCAGATGAGGTTAAGTAGTGGGCTCAATTTTCGCCACAGCCACTAGACAAAAAAGTGCTGGTTGACATTTGCCTGGTGACCAAGACACTGACGCATCTCTTTATTCTATCTTCTTTATCTCATGGCAGACATTCCTTAATGAGATTGGGAGTGATTCGGAGCCAAGATTGGAAGTAGGTGGTGGTTAGTAACTGAGAAGAAACCATCCTAAGTGCATAGGTACGCCAGAGGCATTTATTTATGGGAGTTATACACATACTGTGCGTTTTTCATTAAATATTCAAGGTAATCTAGATCCTCTTGGGGTGCGGCAGGACCATTCGTTGAGGAGAAACCCATGGGATGGTGCGGAAGGACCCTTTGATCAGAATCATTGTGTTGTATACGGACTTAGCCGACATTTAGACAAAAGGAATTGATTAGGTTGACCACGCGAGTCCGTTTATTCTTGGGATATCAGGTAAGGGGTGGCATGCCGAGATCACCATAATTTTCAAGTCGAACGCGGAGGCAACGTCCTTTGCTCCTAAACCTCGAACTCCACCCTCGCCTCAAGAGCAAACAAAACCCTCCGATCCGGTAACCTAGCCACGACCTCAACATCGATCCTCACAGTGTAGTGATCATGTCCCCAATGGCACAAGAACTTGTCTCCCTCTGTTTCATTCCAACCCTCAACTAGCAGCCCCCCGCACGCATGATTATTCTCGTTCCTCACATTCAAAAATTGACCTCAAAAGCTTACACTCAGACCTGTACTCGGGCTCATCTTTGTAGTCCGACCAGTTAGCCCGGAGCTCTAGCGATGTGTTGGTGAGGCCGGGAACATCGCGGGTACCCGTAGAGCCGCCGAGGGAGAAGAAGATGCGACGGTTTCTGCGGGTTCGTTAGTAGCAGTTTAGACGGAGCGTTTGGCCACTCACTATAGGCGAGGGAATGGGACTGCTCACATAATCGGAGGATACGGGGATACACTGAATTCCATAATGTCAAAGAGCTGGTCGGCTGACTTTTCACGAGTGTACGCCGGATTGTCGCCGGGCACTTTCTCGCGTTCGGTCGGAAGATTCGAATTTATGAGTGCTGCCTCTTAATATATAGGACTTCTAAAAGAAGGTTAAAGCTCAAAGTGAATCTAAAGTATAGACTTCTAGAATAGGTACTACTGTTACTATGGGTTCTAAGTAATTAGAGGCTATAAAGTAGATAAAGCTTGTCTAAAAAGGTATTAGTATGCAAAGTAATAGCGCTAGAAGCTTAGGAAAGCTTACCTAGAGGGGTATTAACACCTCTTGCCGCAGCCCAGCCGCTCTAAAATATGCGACGTAAGATTAAACGCACCCCTCGTGTAGTCCCAAGCCGTCTTTCCGTCGCTCCCTGTTAGACCAGTCGTTGTTTTCCGAGCGGGTACATTCTTCTCCGTGGAAATGCGGAGAAGGTTATTCGGCCGAGCGATTTCTTCGGAGTATTTGGATATTGCTCTAGCCTTTTGTCGTGACCGGTAGGCTATTTGATGGACATAGTTCTCCATTCGGCCTCTGCTGGTCACAGCGATTCAGCCTTTCGTCATCTATATCTTTCCACTTTCCATCAATCAATAAATGCCGCCAGCCCTTAATATCACAGTAGGCCACCGTTTCCATCAAGCCAATTCTAACGTAGGACCCTTCTTCCACCCATCTGACTACGAGCGCGTGGCACAGATATTGTTTTGGCTCTACCCCATCTTCCCATCAGAGTGCAATCGGATATGCATTTGAAATATTGGTGTCCTCGTTCATATCCAGGTAGTATAAATAGGAAATGTTTCCCAACACGGACATAGTGGCTCGGGTTTGGGCCCAATTGCCTCCACAATAAACGGATGAATGAGGTTCATGAATTAAGCGTATGGGAAACACATAAGAAGTTATTTCGAGAATTTTCGTTTCTTCCATGTTGGGGATGTGGGACGCAGGGAGACTAGTTTTGATGCCGTTCAGTGTCGCGATTGCGCGGTAATCATTGTCAAGAATCTTGAACATGCATTTTTTTGACATAATTGTATTTTGTGGCATTGATTCTTCCCTCCCAGCCGGCCCAAGGCCAGCTGGGAAAGTCTTTCCTCCGGCGCATGGTTCGAGGACCCTTTCGGCGCCACTCGAGCAGAAAGTATAGTCCTTGCCACGTCGGATTGATCTCGAAAAGAACCCCTCAAGTATGGTTCTTGTTTTCGAGCGAATTGAGGATACCGGAGCACGCATTGAGGGCATCCGAGTCGTAGGTCAATAAGCGCGACATGTAGACATCCAGAATCGAAGCCTCATTTGTACCCTGGAGATTTGTTGATGGGCAGAGAGTACCCGAGAAAGGTAGCCTGCGCGGCATTCTTGCGCACGTTTCCTCGCAAGAGTCGGTTTCGCAGGGGAACGCTGCTTGGCTATCCGCAAAGATAAGCTTGCGTTTAGAGAGGGCGACTTCTTGATACGTCCACGCGCGCTTACTCCAAGTAGACTTTTCAATTGTTCGATGCAAATTACAAATTACCTGTATAAGAGTAATGCCGCTGAGCCGAACCTGCTTTTGTGTCCTTCGTGAACAGGTGAACACGCCTGGGAGCCCGTATGTTGGATCATCCCCTGCAGCGACTATGACGGTCACGTCAGCCTCAGAATAGATGCGTGTCATGTTTTGATTTGATTATGCTTTTCAATCAAATTGCTCTGGTCAATACACAAGCAAAGTCAGCTATGTTCGAAGCCAGGGTGGTGCGTTTACATATCGATCAAACCCAGAGATATCAATACCCGAGAGCGAGAGTCACCACCATACTGTCCTGAATAGTCGGAGGTGCCTTGTCGGAGAGTATGTCTGTACCATTTGCTGATGCTCGACCCCAGACGTACGACAAGGCTACGTACTCGCAGTAATCAGGTGCCCCCACAACACACTTTAATTTACAATCGATGACATTGAATCTGGCGAGATTTTGTCTTCGTTCCAAAGTACGGCATTTGTCATGCTCTTCTTTACAGCGGGAAACCCATGTTAGTAGGACGGTGAAGTCAATGGCGACCGGGCTAATGATATGCGGAGAGAAGCCATCCCGACTGCTGCATGCATGACGGATGCTTATAACTGGAGTAGGACGGTTAGAGTTATACGAGTCTTTTTATCGTTTGGGAAGAAAACTACCGAGATTCTGAAACCAGTGGGTGTGGTATGATCGGTAAACAATCAATGTGCATGACAAGCACTGATTGATATCATGGCACTCTCATTGCATTGTTCGACGTAGGTGAATAGTTGGCAAGAGGGCACGAACAGCTACAAAACCTTTTCCTTGTCACGCGTTGGAGAACCCGCTCCAAATCAGTTGTCAGCTCAATATGCTGGTAGTCTCGATCAGTGAATGCAGACCAACGGACCTGGCGGCAACGAGCACACAGACCGGAGGGTAGTCCTTCGGCATATTGCTCATCCGAACCATCGGCTCCGAAAGCCTCCGGTAGCCACTCGCTGAGGTCCAGATGAGCAATGGATGAGATCTCATCCTCTGCGTTAAGTCCGTCCGATTCCGATTTCGAAGAACATTTGTCCGGAAGTTGCGTTTGTTCGCTGAGCGATTGCGACAGTGTGTTCTGGGCGGACGAAGTGTCCGTATGTTCTTCTTTAAGCCGTTCATCTCCCGGGGATGCGCGCCGTCAGTCAGACATCGAGACATGGCCGGAAGACGATCAGTGATGAGGTAGGTGAGACGGAAAGATGAGATTGTCTTGTTGACGTGTGATGTTGCGAGCGGATGGAGGTGAAGAGTGAGAGCCGTCCCGGGGAAGCCCCACCTACATACGAAGATTCGCTCCTTCCCATGGCTGCCTAAAGTCACATGTCAGGCTGAGAAATATTTGCCTGGCGGCTCGTAACCTTGCATGTCTGATACTCAGGTATGCAGGCTGTGGCAGTGCATTTAAGACATCTTCTAATGATATGATTTGAGGAAGGGAAGAGAGGACGGCGATATTTGTTGGGAAGGAGCGACTACACCACAACGCCAGACGCGGCTTACAATATAAGCCTTTGAGAACACCAGGCAACGGATGCGGGGTCACCAACAGTATCTCACCAATGACCTGTCATGAAGCGTATACAGCTGTGAGAGTAAGCAGGATCCATGGTACCCTAGTCTAGTTGTTGTAATCACCCGAAGAATCGATGCCGGACATTGTTAATATTGAGGCACACCCGTTTAGGTGACTCTAGTCCGCGGCGCGAACCGCGTTGCCTCATATTGGACTATCAACAAATACAAGACAATATAATAAAAGCACTCTTCTACCATCTTATACAAAATCCCACCAACCACCCATACCCTTCCCCTTCAACCGCCAACCTCATACCCGCTTACCTCCAGCGACACATCGACCCCATGCACCCGTGTGAACTTGGTCCTCGCATCCCCATTCCTATCCACGCTCAGCTCCTCGGCAAACACTCTCAGCAACCGCTGTACCTCCGCCTTCGGCAACTTGACGATGCACACAATCTTGACGTCCAGATCCGCAGGCCGGGTCTCGTGCAGACTGAGACACAGATTCTCGAGGCCCATTTCGCGCTCGAAGCGGAGGAAGGAGCCGAAGAGTGGGTGCGCGTTGTGCGGATGCTGATGTTGATGCTGGTGATGGTGCTGATGCTGCAGCTGATGCTCGTGCGCGGGTTGAGGGGGAGGGTGGGGGTGGGGATGAGGGTGAGGGTGAGGGTTCTGTGAGATGGTGGTGGTGTTAGCGGCGAGATGTTGGGCGAGGGGAGAGGGGTTCGGCGGGGGGTTGTTAACCTGGCCGTGGGGATGTGGCATAGGAAAGGGAGCTTGTGGGAGCTGCGGAGCCTGGCCCGTCTGCGCGAACTGGGCAAAGGGCATGGGGGGCGGAGGAGGAGGAGCGGGCATTTGTGTCCCTGGTGGATTCGCAAAGACATTGGCGTGTCCCATCGCTAAGTGCACCTGGTGCTGTAGGACTTGTATCTGGTTCTGCACTTGCTGCTGCAGGGCCGTCATTTGTCCGCCCAGCGCCTGCTGCATCGCCTGGACCTGCGCCGCCAGTCCAACAGGCAGATTGGGCCCTCCTCCCGCACCGAGTTGCCCTATCATGCCCGGGGTGCCCATGGTCCCGCACCTCAAGAATATCCACAGACTCTTCAACTTGGGTAGATCTGCCTGCATGCTCCGCTCTGCCAATGTAGACCCCAAGTAGCTCGTCCACAGCTTGACATCTTTCTCGCGTATGCGCAGGTACACTGACGTGATGTTCTCCGAGAAGGGCGATGATATAACGCGGAAGATGTTGCAGTCACTCGGATGCGTGAACAAGAACTTATTCAGCGAGTACAGTATCGGTGTAGCCTCTTCGTGAACCTGTTTATTCGCCGTCAAGAGCCCCAGCGCGACATTGTGCTTTGGCGACGAGGGCGCCGGCCACCAGAACGGGAACGGCGAGACGAGGGCGAAGGTGTATATCTGACTCCGCAGCTCACGCGGGAGAGCGAGGATGGAGAAGGTGGGGTTGGTGGGCGCTGTTTGCAGGGAAGCGGCGGCGTTGTGGGATGCGGGACGCGGGCGGGCGGGCGTGAGGGGCGGAGCGTCATTCATGGTCGTGTCAGACGAGTCGCTGCTGCCTGTAGACGAGCGTGAGCGCGAGCGTGGCGTAGAGGTGCGGGAGGCCATGGTGCGAGACGAGCTGTAAGGCGCGCAGGTGGGATAAGCGAGCGATCGGATTATCCCTCGCTGCTGATGTCGGGCGGCGAGTGTAACGGCGGATATTGCGTCGCTCAGGCCACGGGATAAAATGGTATCTAAGGGTACACAAGGCGAGGGAAACGAAAGGATAAGAGGAGAGACCGGTGAAGGCGTTTCTTTGCTGCCAAATCGGTCAGACAACCGTTCGGAACGGCCCCGCCTTGGCATTGTCGATCGCCGAACACCCGGTCAGCCTCATCTTCCAGCCTTCTCATGAGCAATCCAGGAGCTTCTGTTGCAACCGTCTCATCAGATGTTGATGACTGCGTCCGCTGAAATTGCCGTCTCCAGGACAACTAAGACTGAACTAATGGCCAAGACTTACCGCGTTCTCTCCTGGTCCAAGAGCGAGATACACCAGAGGATTCAAGTAAATCGAGTGGATGGCTCCTATTAGTCCGAACCATTACCCTATCAGTGAGTGGCTTACGTAACCGAGCGTCTCACGCGCTAATGTCGCGTGCCCCGCATCAACCCGTGGACGACATCTCTCCCGACTTGAGATGTCGTCCCCACTTTGACACCGGGCCGGGTACACCTTCCTAGCTGTCCAAAGTGGCAAAAATATGCTATCGTAGGGCGTGAACTTTCAGCCAGGCTCTTAATCTACATTAACCCTCCCTGCACTTACCTACAGTTTCTCAACAGGAATATTTCCAGCATCAGTCTTCGACCGACCATTGCCTCAACTTTACACAATGGCACCCTCTGCCGTCCCGCTCGATCCTGCCCCCACCCCCACTCCTTCAAGCAAATTGATTGTCTCAAAGTCAAAGGATGATCCAACGAAAGAGCAGACTCCCCTCCAAGCCATCTCCCAAGGCGTCTGTCTCCCCGGCATCCCCCTCTTCTCATCCTACGACAAACACCGTGCATGGATCCTCTCCCACATGGCCGGTGCTTTCCGCGTCTTTGCACGCAAGGGCTTCACGGAAGGCATGTCCGGCCACATTTCCGTCCGAGATCCAGAAAACCCGCACACCTTCTGGACGAATCCGCTCGGCAAGCACTTCGCCACGCTCAAGGCCTCTGACATGGTCTTGGTAGACTACGACGGCAAAGTGGTCGGAGGAAATCAGAGCAGGCCTGCGAATGCGGCCGGGTTTCTTATTCATTCGGCGGTGCACAAGGCGAGGCCGGATGTGCATGCCGCATGCCATTGTCATGGAAAGGCAGGAAAGGCGTGGAGTGCGTTCGGAAGGAAGTTGGAGATGATTAACCAAGACGTCACGTATTTCTATGGTGAGGCACAGGCGCTTTACGATGAGTTTGGGGGCGTGGTTCTCGATGAGGCGGAAGGGAAGAGGCTGGCTGCGGCTTTGGGCCCCAAGGGGAAGGGGATGATCTTGAGGAATCATGGTCTCTTAGTGAGTGCACCGCTCAGTTCTGGTAGAAGTTGAATCACTCACAATGCTAGACCGTCGGAGGCACCGTTGATGAAGCCGCCTACCTCTACACGCTCATGGAACGCTCCTGCGAAGTCCAGCTGATGGTGGAGGCCGCTGCCGCCAATGGGATCCCCAAGGTCTACGTCGATGACGACGCAGCGGCTTACACGTTCAAGATGTCGAGCGACCCGGAGAGCTTGTACTGGGAGTTCCAACCGGATTTGGAGTACGAATATGAGATGAGTGGAAAGGTATTCGAGAACTGAAGAAAAGTCTTGGATGGAGGGTAGGCTATTGTGGTTCTGTCTACATAGTCTAATGCCATAAGCAACCTACGTAAAGACCGATGAGTCTTGCAAGGTGTATAGCTGTGCAATTGAAAAACAAAGTATCATGTCTAACAGCGTCTAAGGGTCATTCGTCGTCACAATTTAGAAGTCCTTTGGGCAATCTTTGAGCCATCTCTCCAGATTTGATACTCTTGCATCACAATATCACCACCGTTCAAGCGATATTCCGTTGTGATTCCTTGCTCTCCGATGAAGAGTGCGATCTTTTATAACCGTTGTGACCAGACCGTGAGGCCGAACCTTAATCTCGTATCTTTGCCAATTTGGGGTTTCAGACTTGCTGTATGAACTCCACCCAGGTGAGAAGATTCGGGACCAGAGGTAGCCGACCCAATAAATGCTATATGGACGGTTCGTCGAAATAGGAAGAAAGAGATCCGTGAGCAATCGCGAATAGATATGGCACCCTTTTCCGCCAATACCACGTTTGCATCGGTCGACTTTGCAATTATATAGAAGCTAGATGGCGCTTCTTAGCTTAGCTACTACTACCTTACTATTATTATTTGTTACTTAAAGCTCTATAGAGCAGGGTTCCTGCTCGTTATTAAGCTTAGTAAGAACATCTTTATCATTATTATTCTTAGAGATATTAAACGTGGGCAGTAAGAAGACAGACAACGTAAAGAAGAGCTAACTACTTAAGAGCTGGCTTAACGGTAGAGGACTACGGTAGCGTTTTCTTATATTATAGGTAATTTATAAGCTTAAACTATAGGCTATAGTACGTTATTTAATAAACGTTTATAAAGTTTAGATAATTTTAGGGGTATCTTTGTAATAGTATAAGGTTAAGGGTTAATATTTAATAATACCCTACAATAACATAAAACCTAATAAACAGGTCGCTTTTTTAAGCCCTCTAATAAGTGCGACGACAATATTATCTAATCAGGCCCATGGACTGGGCCCATACATGCTACACACTGCTCTGCTCGAGCCCGACTGACAGTTGCGCTTGCCAGTGCCATTTACTTCATTACCTATCTGCTGGAAGAAGCCTACAGCAGCGACACCACCAAGATGAATGTCGCAACCGGCTGCGTCGGAACACTACCAGGTCTCCAAGGACAGCCTAATGGATGCCATCTGGACGAGCTTTTGGAACACATCTGGAAGGCGACCAATACCGGCGACACGAGGCCGTCCAGTAAAAACGTCATCTGGCCGCCCCTTGTACGCGATCTCCAGAACCTGGACGCAGAAAAGATGACCCGTACGATCAACCAGCAACTCCGAGTACCGAACCCTGCTGGTGGAACCGGGCCACTCAAGAGCATTAGTTACACTGGCAAGCTGGATTTATCGAAACTGGTGCCGAACCTAGGGACTGATGACTACTATTCTTCGCAGAACAAGTTCGGAAAGTTCATGTTGGACGCTCGCCAGTTTGCCGAGAAGAATAGCGGGTCCTGGCCGCAGGACCAGAAAGACGCCTTCAAGAAATGGGGCAATCAAAGCAAGATCATTGTCGAGGTTGCGGTCCAATTGAGAGAAAAGGACAAGTGGAATGCTCGGCTCGGCTCGAAAGGGAACCTCGAAGCCAAGATGGGAGTAAAGCTTGAACTGATGAAGAACCCGGTATCACCGGATCCCAGCAAGCCAGCGAAACTGTACGGCGTAGTGAGTTCAAAGCCTTGAGCATCTATCATCGGATGCCTCCAACCCAAGTACGCAACTAACGCGTCTAGGTCGGTGGACAATGGGACTCATGGGATGCCAAAAAGACTGCAGAGCGAATGGCTGGGACTAGTAATCATCTGGACCCAAGGTACTTGGCGGCCAGGGTGTACCTTGTCGGTGAGTGGATTTCGGTTACGAGAAGCGATATATTCAAGGAGCGTCGAGCCGCGCTATATGTAACGAAAGTGACGGCGGGTACGGCGAATCCGCAGGGTAAATGCTGAGCCTGTGCGTGGTTGTATTCAACTTTACTACGAGCCATTCATCTTGTCATACGACTGTGGTGTGGGACCGGGGCTGTGTTGTATGGACCAGTAACGTCATGTCGTTCAAGAGACGGCTTAGGGCGCGTTACGGTGGCTTGAAGCATCGCATGTGTTCTCAAATACGAGCAACCATGCATAGCGTGGTCTAAATTTCTATGCAGGGCGATGCCAAGTGCATACGGGAATAGTGGATTGAGTTTTTTCGTAATCCAAAGAACGCTCAGAACCCTAAGAATCATAGTGATGGCCACTGGGAGACAATATTGAGAAATTACGGGCAACATCAAGACGTCTTTCCGGTCATTCCTCGCCTCAAGTCAGCCAAACACCCCGCTATGAGATGATAACCTTAGCCACACCTGTTCCCAGTTAGGGTCTATTCGGCTGAGGAAGGTATGTTTCCTCGTAGTATGGGTCGTCAATAGTAAACAGTGGAAAGATGGAGCCGAGCGTCCTCCGAAGGAACCCAGATGTGTTGACAGAGCCCGCAATCAAGGTGATCATAGACTCGAGAGACGCCCTTTCATTGCCGGGTATGCTGGGCCTCGCATTCGTCAAGATTCTGACCGCGACCTAGTTATCTTGTTTTTGGAGCGCGCCGTAATTGACAAGTAATTTAACAACGGCGATAAAATGCGGATTGGCCAGTTTCTTCGTGCCCCATCTCCTGAAAAGAATCTCGATGCTTGATGGACGAAAAGACAAAAGACACTTTTTTCTGCACTGATTTTGATGCCAGGAGTATTCCGTGAGATCTTCGGGCTGACGTTGAAGCGATGCGCCGTTATTCAATAATACGCGGAGTAATTCTGCGAGAAGGGCAGATCCGCGCTCCTTCTCATTCGGAGGCCAATTCGGGATTGAGCGGAGGAAGAAATCTACGGGGGTTGTGATGCAATAACCCCAGAAACTTGACAATTCCGTGACAAGTGTGCGTTGATTGATATCGGCTCCTTGGTCTAAGCAAAATTTCATCTATGCCGGGCCGGATTTAGGGAGCACGTGTACAGCTGTGGATATGGGAAGATGCAGCGGTATCTTGACAGGAGCACGATATTCGGTATCCTGGATGTCAGCGCCTCGTGCGAGGAGCAAAGAGAACAAGGGGGTCGAGTTACGTAGAATAGCAGCAGAGAGAGGGCTTACTATGCTATGGTTGGCGCCAGGGGTGATTGAAGTTTGGGTTCGCCCCGAGATCCAGAATAGACTCTATGAGATCCAATAGGGCGCCCGAATTAATCGAAAGGATCAGCATTCGGTCGAGCTGAAGTTTCGTGAGGCTAATTCGCGATTTCGCCAGGGCATCGAGGAGGATGAGAAGACTTCGCTGGGGAGGACAAAATAGCCGGCGCAGCAAAGACCTCGATTGGTGCAGTGATACTCTGGTATTGCGGACATTGACACATGCACCCAGCTCAAGTAGCAACTTGAAGGCCTCGACATGGCACTTTCTGACGACTAGATTCAGCGTTAGGACTTTCAAAGGACTAACGAAACCATGCAACCATGCGTGGTAGTCCGTGATATTGTTTGGTGGAATCTTGGCTGAAATTGTGATTGTGCATGCCGAAGCTTCGTAGCGGGTGACCAACTTTTGGACCACGTTGGTGTGATTGTGGATGCAAGCCCAAATCATGGCTTTGTTACGCGCTTCCACGGAGCTGTAAAGGCGAGGCTCTAATATATTTTCAGGCCGCTATTGCACCACATCAGTCGCGATATGTCGGCGAGATCTATCCGGTTGATTATGATGTCTGTGAGCTTAGGAGGTAGCGATTTGATTGCAGACGCCATGTCAGAAGAGCGCAGTCCCAGGAGAAAGTAGAGCGTTGGTGTGAGGCGAGGATGAAGATTCGCCAGAAATGGATGATTCCCGAGTGTTGATTAGTGTGGGAGGGACGTTCGTGGATAGCGCATGCGGTAATATCAGCCATCCTCTAGCGGCTTGGCGCGACGTAATTTACCCTCTCCTCCGCTACCTGATTTCTCCTCGCGTAGGACTCCAGGGGATTTTTAAACCTGAGATGCTAGTTGTTTTATAAAGGCCTCGCTTAGAAGTAGCCTCGTCTTCTTGCCCAAATCCAAAATTCGGTATCTATTCGCGTTCGATCGGGCTTGATTCATTCCCAGAGAGGAATAGTGTTGTTGGGCAATGCTTCATAATTAACATTCACTTCGGAAGCGTTGCCTTTGGTATGCGCAATGGAGGGATCCAGTTACCTCAAGTTCTTAATCTTTCCTAATAGGAAAGAAATTGCCAGTAATAATTTACCTCTGGCAGCTTACAACTGTTCGAGGTAGCTCGCATTACCAATAAACAAAAATGCCCGACCCGACATCTATCGACCATTCAATGTTTGAGTAGTCATCCCGTGCACGAGCGAAACCAATCCAAGCAACAGCGCGCCAATGGGTGTAAGATGCAGTCTTCGGATCTCATTCTTCGCTCTACAAAAGAGCACCTAGCCCAATGCAGATTTAGGAAGCGAAGAATCGCTCGGCATACCTTGCAAACACATCTTCAGACTGAGGCGGCTGTGTTGTGGCGTAACGAGGCGGTTTATGCTTTATTAGCTCCAGCCGCAGCCAAATACCCCCTCCCCACCGTTCCCAACCACCTTTTATTTTCCCTCCTATATAAGCGCAGAGTTTGCCGTTTTCATCGATACTGTTATTGCGAGGTCGCTTCGATCTTTTGGTGCTTGGGCCGCTTTCTCTCGTTCTTCCTCATGGCATCGATAACATTACAATCCGCTCCGGCGTACGCAGAACTTCGAACATGCGGTGATTGTTGTGTGGACTTTGGATGCGCAGGGAATCCTTTTCAAGACCCGCTATCTGGCGTTGTTGCCTGCTCAGTTAATTCGTGTTTCTGCAGAAGCGACATTCAGTCCCTGGCCCTTCAACACTTGTCAACCTGCGTGAAGAGCCAGTGCAGCAACGACAACGACGTGACTAGCTACCAGTCCGTATATCTGGCATATTGTACGCTGGATCACGGGAATTCGTACAGCACTTTCACCGACGCGGGCTTCATTACGGGGACGGGAGCAACGGGAGCGAAGACGGTGGAACGAACGATAGAGAAGACGGTTGCTGAGACTTTCACGAGCGTTACCACGACTGTTGAAACTCTCATTCCCACTCGTGAGTATACTGACATGTGCATCGTAAGCTCTCATTGACACGGCGTAGTTGCCACGTTTTCATCACTAGTCACCTACTCTACGACAAACCCAGACGGTTCCGTGGCGCTCATAACCTCAACCTCTGCGACCACGGCTGCAGTGGTCACTGTTGAAGCGGCCTCGGACTCGAAATCAACCATCAGCCCCTCTGACAAAATCGCTTTGGGGGTAGGTCTCGGAGTGGGCCTGCCCGCGCTTATTGCAACGTGTGTGTTTGGGTATCTTCAGCTGCGGTACCAGAAACGGAAGGAATATGCTGATCGGATGGGGGTTGAGAGACCGAGAAGTGTCTTACGGTGGTAGTGCAACATATGTATCCTCTATCACGCCCGTAAACAGCCATGCCTACTTTCCCCCCATTCAACGCATTGACCTTCGCAAGCTCATAAACCAGCGTCTTCACTTCATCACTGTATACTTATTAGTCCAAATCGCCAATACCAACCCCAGAACAAAAATTCACTCTTCCAAAAAGATGGTAAACCCATCGTCATGATTCCTCCCATATGAATGCCCTCCGAACTCAAACTGCCAATACATATCCAACATCTTATCCTTCAGCTATGTTCCTTGCCAAAGCGAAAGCGCCTCAACGCGCGTAGACTCAACGTCTTACCAAGATACTCTTGTCGCTTTTCGGGGGTGAGCCAGCCTATCTCCCATCAGCACGCGGATACAGGGAAGGAAATGCAATGACGGATCAGTAACAAACATACCATACTCCTCATTCCATCATTTTCGATAGTCAGTACTACGTAACGGCCCTTATATAGCCTTAGTATTACACTATTATAACTTTATAAGAATTCGTCTTATCTTAATTAAATACACGCCTTGCTTCTTAAGTGCCCGCATCTTCCTGCTATATAGTGCCTTATATATTAGGTCTATAGTAACGCGATAGAAGGGACTCTACGCGTAGTTCTCTAGTAGTCTTCTTAAGGTCTGCTTTATAAACTTTATCTCTATATAGACTTAGTAGAAGGCGTCTTACTCTTCTATAAAAGCTACTCTATTAACGTTTTGTTTAAGTCTCTTAATTACGCTCTTACCTAGGTAACCCTAGATCACGTGCTTATTCTGCATAAATACCTTCTATCTAGGCCTTAGCGCCTTTAAGAGTTAATATAATATACTAAAGGATAAAAATTATATATATTTTAGGCATCTTAAAGTATCTATATTAATAAACAAATGCCCTCTATTATACTTAAAGTAGATAATAGTATTATATAGCTAATCTCTATATAGAACGTTATATTTAAAATTAAAGTAAACGTTAATTTATTAATAGCGCTCTAATCCTACTATACTTATAAGAAAACTCTTAATAAAGGTAACGTACTTTAATACTGTTACGGCGACGTGCATTACTGTTAAACGCTAGATAGGCAAGCATTAGATTTAAGGTAATTAATAGCTACGTACAGCTGCTATAATAGCTTAAGACATCTAGATAAGGAGAGAAAAGGAGAGAAGCGAGGATCTGGCTATATATACGGTGCCCTAGTCTGTGCGTAAGCGAATATAGCACGGTGGCTAGCCAGGGGCAAGCACCGTAACAGTACCCCCCTCTTATCGTTAAGCTCCTACAAATGCGGATGCCCCTTAGGCGTAAGAAATAGAAGTAGGTAGGTAAGAAAATCCTTATTACTCTAGCTCTAGCCTCTACTTAGGCTTATACTCTGTAAGCGCTATTTATAGAAGCCTTCTTACTACTACTTATTAACTTCTAGTAAAGCTAGGCTCTTATTATTTATCTACGCTCTAGCCTTTATTTAGACTAGAGACGCGTATATCTACTTATCTTACCTCTTAGTCTATCTTATAGCGCTCTAGGACGCTCCTTATAGTAGTTCTCTAGCCTGCCCCTTTACTCTAGGTCCTCCTAAAAAATTTCCTAGGATTTTATAGGAATTTATAGAATCTAGGCTATATTATTAGATATTATTATAGGCATATTAGCGTAATTAGTTATTATTAGATTTATTTAGAGAGAGCTGCTGCTTAATCTCTTAGTAGTAGTATAGTACTAGTATTAGTTAGAGTTATAGGTGTATTAGCGTAATTAGTTATTATTAGGTTAGTTAGAGAGAGCTGCTACTTAATCTCTTAGTAGTAGTATAGTGCTAGCGTTAGTTAGGGTCGCAGGCGTATTAGCGTAATTAGTTATTATTAGGTTAGTTAAAGAGAGCTACTACTTAATCTCTTAGTAGTAGTATAGTACTAGCGTTAGTTTAATATTAGGGCTTTTAAGGATGTTATTCTAGAAACTCCTAAAGGCTTTAAGAATAGTTTAAGCCTTAATAGTGTCTAGTTTCTAGCTTATTAGGCTTTATCTTATTACTAGCGTTATATTAGTATAATATTATTATAGGCGTTATATTAGTAGTATTATTATAGGCGTTATATTAGTAGTATTATTACAGGCGTTATATTAGTGCAGTATTATTATAGGCGTTATATTAGTAGTATTATTATAGGCATTATATTAGTAGTATTATTATAGGCGTCTAGGAACATACTTAAATTAGACCCTAGCGCCTAATTAAGGATCTAGATATAATATTACGGTAACGTGCATTACTATTAAACGCTAGATAGGTAAGCATTAGATCTAAGGTAATTAATAGCTACGTACAGCTGCTATAATAGCTTAAGACATCTAGATAAGAAGAGAAAAGGAGAGAAGCGAGGATCTGGCTATATATATAGTGCCCTGGTCTGTGCGCAAGCGAATGTGGCACGGTGGCTAGCCAGGGGCAAGCACTGTAACAAATACTATACCTTACACCCTCTATAGAGCCTTAGCTATTAGAGTTATACTATCTTAGCTAGTAATTAGAATATAACTTGTTTTTATATTAATAGTCTTATAGGTAAGGGCGTTAGTGTTAAGGGCTAAGAATGTAAAACGTAAGGTAAAAAGGATAGAATAATAATAACGGAGCGGGGTAGCACTGTGCCACTCGCAACTAAGGTTACGTAACTAAACACTATCTCGCTAAGCCTAACTATTAGAGATAGCCTAACTATTCTAAAGGGTTTAACTCTTTAGAATAGTAGGAGGTAAAGGAATAGCACGTGTATACATAGGAACTCTAGAAATCCTATAGTTCCTAGTGTTTAACCTGTTTATAAATCTATTATTTAGATTCTATTAGGCCTTATTAATTTAATTATCTTATAACTTTAATACTAATAACTTTATTAACTACTTACGTAATTAACATCCCTTACTCCTCTTTATTATTCCTACTTAAGAACTAACCTTTTGTGCCGCCTATCTGTCCCGGAGACCCATCGGGCATGCCTTGAGACTAGCCCGGCACGTGACCGTTCCTATATAGCTACAGCCCCTCGATATCCTTCCTCTGTAAGGATTCGTCTCTCCCTTTCAAATCCATCCCATGTTGCTTTCATCTAATCGCTCCCCTACTGCTAGGTGCCTGTTACGAGGACGCAACGAGTAGGCCTTTAGTTCTTATAGTAAAGACTAATTAATTACTGCGTGCGATATCTAGGTAATATAAAACGTTATATATAGAACAGAAATAGTAAAATAGGTATAAAGTAGAAATATTTAGGAGAGTAGTCTATACTTCTAGTGCGCAAACTAACTGCTAGTTAGGGTAATATTTAAAGAATAGTTCTAGGCGTACTAATAATAGTATAAATAGGACTTAGTAGTATTAGAGGATCTAGAGAGGATACTATAATAGTACCCCTCTTCCTATTCTCTTTTTAAATTAGGCGTTAGGTTACTAGGCTACTAGGTACTAGTTTATTTAGGTATTAAGTATAGAATTACTTAACTACTTTAGTCTCTTCTAGAAACTTAGCTAGCTTCTATAATAATTTATTATAGCTAGTCTATTAGGTTAGGTATTCTTAAGTTTATTTTCTCTTATTATAGTAAATTCTCTTAACGCTCTTAATAATAAACTCTAGTTTATTATTAATTATAATAGGTTTAGGGGGTAGGTTCTACTAGCTAGGTAGGTAATTAGATTTAGGCGTAGCTAGTTAGATTAAAGAGATATAAAATACTAGATATATCTTTATACTACTAAGTAGGTTTAGTTAGTAAGCGTAGAATAAGACTACTTTAGCTACTAGAAATAAGCTAAGGTTCTTCTAGTCTAGCTTCTTTAACTATTAGTTAGTTTAAATATTTTAGGCGTTAAGCTATACTTAGTTACCTACTTTATATATTAGAGTAGGTATTTACGTTTAGTTTATATATTCTTACTATATAGCTTACGTTTATAATAACTCTTTATATATAAACTTAATTATATTACGCATCTTCTTAATTATCTTATTTACGTTAGCTACTTATAGTGCCTAATAGGCTAGGCAAACTATATTTATTAGAGGTTTAAAACCTATTTAGGGGTGTTATCTATAGTTTATAAGAAATAAAGAAACTTATATAGATTTAGAGGTTATATTATTAGCTTTAAACTATACTATTAGTAGCTATTATACCTAGTTATCTTATTAGTAGTTTATAAATACTTAGAGAACTTATTCTATTATAGCATTCACGTTCTTAGTTTATCTATTACTCTTAGAGTAGAAAGTAGTAGAGAGTTAGGCTTAAACCTTTAGTTATTTATATAGTTTATTATAGAAGGTAGAGATAAACTATATTCCTAAATTAGATACTATAGTATTAGGCAGGCTATAATAGACCTATACGTATTAGAGGAATAGTTCTACTATTATAAGGGCTATTATTAACGCGCAGGGGATTATATATTAGTACTTTAATAGTCTATTAACTACTACTATAACATTTATATAGCCTTTAAATTTAGGTAAGTTAATAATAAAGTTAATAGAGATATCTTACTATTGCTGTTTAGGTACAGGTAATAGTTTTAATAAGCTATAATACTTCTTATAGAAAGCCTTCGCCCTATAATAGGTATAGTAGTAGGCGATAAATTATTAGATAGTATTAAATATACGCAGCTAGTAATACTTACGCTAAAGAATATTAAGAGTCTTCCCTCTACTAGAGTAGCTACTAATAGAAGACTTATATATAAGTTAGAGTAACTTAATTCTTAGTTTATTAGAGTTAGAAATTACTAATTAGTCTTAGTAGTATAATCTACTATTTAAGTCTTTACACTTACTTAGAGTAACTAGTTTAGACTATTAGGCGCCTTCTTAGAGTAACTTTAGCGTATCTTAAATAAACCTATTATTAGTATATTTATTATTAATAATGTCTATTATTAAGCGATCTATCTTAGTTAGGTTTATTATTAAGGCTTTTAGAAATATTATCCTAGAAAGCCCTAAAGGCTTAGAGAATAGTTTAGGCCTTAATAGTGTCTAGTTTCTAGCTTATTAGGCTTTATCTTATGTAAAGACGTCTTAAGAGCGTCTTATTAGAGTATTAGGCTTCTCTTCTTTCTTTCTAGAATAATAGGTTATTGTAAAGTTAAATTAGGAGAGGTATTTAGACTATTAGGCTTATTAGTAGCTTAGCTACTTTATTATTATAAAGTACTATAAGTTCTTATAATTACTTAGTACTTTAATTAGAAAGGCGGCTCCTTTAAGTTTAGGTTACTATTACTTAAAGTATTAGATAATTATAAGTAAATTCTTTATTATAGATCTTATAGTTACCCTTAGTAGAGCTTATACGCTTTAAGAAGTATATAATAGGCTAGGTTACACCTTTAGCGTTAGTCTAAGATATAACACCTACTATAATATAGTTAGAGGCGTTTGCTTCTATAATTATTAAAAGTTCTAGATTAAAGTATTAGAGGATAGAAGCCTTAGTAAACGCTTTCTTTAGTGCGTTAAAAGCTTCCTAATAGATTAAGTTAAACTAGAATTAGGCGTTCTTCTTTATAAGGGCTATAAGTAGGCTTATAAGATTAAAGAAGTTATTAATAAATTATTAGTAGAAGTTAGTAAACCTAATAAAGGCTTATATATTCTTTACGTTCTTTAGATACTCCTACTCTATAATTATTCTAACTTTATTTAGGTCTATCTAAATTCCTTTAGTAGAGATTACGTACCCTAGGTACGTAACTTTAGTTTTATAGAACTTATATTTATCTATATTAAGTTATAGGCTAGCTTCTTCTAGTACCTTAAGCACTAGTTAGACGTGCTTTTTATATTTAGCTAAGAAATTACTATAGAATAGTATATTATTAATATAGGCTATGTAGAAGATATTAAGGTATAGTTAGAGCACGTTATTTATAAAATACTAGAACGTGCTTAGGGTATTAGCTAAGCTAAACAGCATTACTAGGTATTTAAATAGACTATATTAGGTTTAAAAGGTAGTTAACTATTTATCTCTTTTAGCTATCTATAGCTTATTAAAGGCAGTAATAATATTAAACTTTATATAAAACCTAGCCTTACTTAACTAACTTAAGGTTTCCTATAGTAAGGAGATTAGTGTTACGACTAGTAGGTTAAACAAGCGACAAGGATAATAATTAGTTACGTACCTAGGCACTAATAAGAGGTACTAAGACACGAGCACCAACTATTATTATATCACGTAATTAATAGCCACGCTAAGAACTATTAATAGCTTTAGTAGGAACTATCACGACTATTAATAGTCTCGCAACTAACTATTAACACCTAAACTATATGTATATAGGAATAGCAGGAACCTCTTAGTTCCTAGTGTTTAACTTAGTTAATAATCTATTATTTAGATTCTATTAAGCATTATTAATTTAATAGTTTTATAACTTTAATACTAACTACCTTATTACTTACTTACGTAATTAATAACCTCCTCCTTATTATTACTTCTGCCTAAGAACTAACTTACCCTTATAGAATTAGCTACTCTATAGGGACGTAACATATTAAACACCCTTAATATAAGTAACTTTAAAGGTATTATTATAGTTACTAACCCTAAGAATAAGGCAGCTAAGCTAGACCTATACTATAGAGACTATAATAAACTTAAAGGATAGATCCTTTAACTTAAACTCTACTTTTACGTCTTAAGACCTAAAATAGAGGGTAAGAAGAAAGTTATCCTTATAGTATTGTACTTATAAGGCGAAGTAGCTACCTAGATTTAACTATACCTCTTAAGCTACCTAGCTAAGGAAAATCGCGAAGGCGATACTATTAACTAGATTATTAAAGACTATAAGAACTTTAAGAAGGAACTTAGGTAGCTTTTTAGTATTACTAACTAAGTACCTCTTACTAAATAAGCTATATAGTAACTCTAATAGACGCATTCTGTTACTAATTACGCGATATACTTTAAGAAATATGCTATATAGCTTAACTAGAAAGAAGTACTCCTAATAGTTATATATAAATAAGGCTTAAAACTAAAAATCCGTAAAGAGTTACTATACTCTAGAAACCTTATTACCTCTCTAAAAGATCTTTATAAAGAATTTATTAGAATTAACGCTAAATAGTATAAATTATATTAAGAACTGCGCTAGTAAGGATAGAAGCTACGCCCTAGCTTTAGAAAGCTACCTAATAGCTACCTAATAAAGCCTTAAGCCTTAGGCAGTTAACTGTAACGCTATTAATATAATAATTATAGTTATTAGCTAATAGAAGAAATCTAGTATAATAACTTAGAAAAAAGGGAAATAAGAGAATTAGGCTTTTATAAGCTATACTAGCGTAACTCTAAAGAACCTCTAATAGAACTATAGTCCTAAGAAGTAGAAACGCGTAAATACTTTATATATAGTAAGCCTAGCTACCTTATAAAGAACTGCTGTTTTAAGAATAAAGTTAAGCAATAGCTAAACGTTATATTAAAGGATAACTAGAAAATAGAAGAAGAGGAATAGGACGTAGTTAATAAGATTAAGAGAATTAATTTAGAAACTATAGAATAACCTAACACCCTAGATAAATAACTATATAAAGATCTAGAAGAACTTAATAATAAAGAAGAACCTTACTACCTTATCTAGTAAGCACTAACGCTATATTTAAATATAAAGGAACCTTACCTAGGCACGCCTATAGTATAGGACTTCCTTAAAGAGTTTAAGATATAACTACGTAATAGAGATGCTCTACTATATAGAATTCTAGAAAAGAAACTTAAGCTTATAGAAGAAAATAGAGAAAGACTCTATATAGTTACCTAGGAAATAGAGAACACTATAAAGTATAACTATAAGTATTAAAATAAGAAATAGAAGTATAATAATAAACTACTAAACTATTAACTACGCTACTACGTTAATATACGCAACTCTAAATATAGAAGTATAAGCTATATAATATGCGTAGATAATTACTATAAAGTATACTACGCAGATAAGGTTAATAAAAGCTACTTCCTAGAAGCTAGACATTAATATAAGTAGGAATAGTTTAATTATCTTATAAATAAATATAATAAATACCTATAGGATAAACGCGAAGTATAGTACTTTCTATAGAAAACTAACGTAGAAAATATAGCATGCACCCTGCTTATAGACAGCATCTGTATCTAGGATAAATAGCAAAACTACCTAAGAGTAATATGCAAGAAGCATTATTATAAGAAGAAAAGAATAGTTTTTACTTACACCCCCTAGTGTTTGCTATATAAATTAACCCTAGATATAGTATAAGATATAAGCCACGCAGAGGATAAAGCAATAACTACTATTAAGTACCTAAACTTAGATAATAACCTTTTTTAGACTAAAACTAAGGTAAGAAGACGCCTTCTAAGAATTTAATACTATAAGTAATAGAGTATTAATAAAACTTACTATCTAAGTTAGAAATATTAAGGCTAGAGCTATAATAGACTTAGGGGTATAAGAGAACTACATCTTACCTACTACTATAAGAAAAGCTAGACTTACGTTAAGATAAAAATAATAATCTTACCTTCTATACGTAGAAGATAGGGCACTAATACCTAAAATACTAAGAATAGACTATAAGGTTAAAGTAACGCTTAAGATTAATAAATACTAAGAATAAATTACCTTTAATGTACTAAGATCCTTTAGTTATAAAGTAGTACTTAGGTTACTATAGTTAAGAAGGTATAACCTATATATTAAATAGAATAAAGGAAAGATATTCTTAACACGCTATAACTATGCATTATAGGTAATACCTATATATTAGTAGAGTCTAATAATAGATAAAAGAGAACTTAACATACTCTCGCGACTAGAAGTTAATAAATATAAATTAACTTTAGAAGACGCTAGCAGGAACTACTAGGTTAAGAAATATAAAAATATAAGTATTAGTATAGCTTATAGCATCTCTAAATAGTATAGAAATAGAAACACCTGTTTTAGGAAAGGAAAGAAAAAGTAAACCTACCTAAGCACTAGCCCTAGAATTATATAATTAACCTAGAAGAAGAAAAAGTACTACTCTTTAAACTACTCTACGTAAAAACTAGCAAAGAACTTAAATAGAAAAGAGAATTTATAAAGAAAAACCTAGAGAAAGGATATATTTAAACCTTAAAATTACTAGCAGCTAACCTATTTACCTTTATAAGAAAGAAGGATAGAGAACTATAACCTTATATAGATTATTAGAAGCTTAACGTAATAACTATAAAGAACTAATATCTACTATCTAACGCAGCTAAACTAAGGAATAGACTTATAAAAGTAACTATCTTTACCTTACTAGACCTCTAAGATAGCTACTACCTTATATAGATAAAAGAAGGGGAAGAATAAAAGACAGCATTCTAATTAAGATATAGACTCTATAAATATCTAGTTATACCCTTTAGACTTACTAATGTACTAGTAATATTCTAAGCACTTATTAATAACGTATTACGAGAGCACCTTAATATATTTATTATTACTTATATAGATAATATCCTTATCTTCTCTAAGCATAATAAGAAATACTAAGGATATGTTAAGGCAGTACTTAGTATATTAAAAGGAGTAAACCTACGCCTAAAACCTAAGAAATGCAAGTTTTACATATAAGAACTTAAATTCTTAGGCTTTGTTGTTAATACATAAGGCATTAAGATAAGTCTAGATAAAATTAAAGCTATACGCATATAGCTACAACTAAAAACAGTAAAATATATCTAAGAGTTTCTAGGGTTCTGCAGATTTAATTAACAGTTTATTAAAAAATACGCAGTAGTTACTACACCCCTAATAGAACTTATAAAGAAGAACGTACTATTTATATAGGGAAATAAATAGGAAAAGGCCTTCTAGCTTTTATAAATAGCATGCATTACACTACTAGTACTTATTAATTTTTAAAGTAATAAACTGCTATAAATTAAGACAGACGTAAGTACCTAAGCTCTTAGAGCTTATATAAAATAGAAAAGAAATAGAAAATAGTACCTAATAGCTTACTATTTAAGGAAGCTTATAGACGTAGAAATATAATATAATATTTATAATAAGGAACTATTTGCGATTGTTAAAGCACTTAAATACTAGCAAATCTACGCATATAGCTATTCTAAGCTTATTATCTTTACTAATTATAAGAACCTCCTAAGGTTTATAATAATAAAGGATCTTACGCTAAGATAAGTAAGATAGTCTAAAGTACTTAAATAGTATAAGTTTAGAATTATATATACACCTAGAAAGGAAAACGAACGCGCTAATATACTAAGCTAATAAAGTAACTTAGCTAAAGATAAAATAATTGTACGCGCTGCTATCTTAGTATAAAATAAAGATAGATTACTTAGCCTATTATAAGAACTTAATATACTCCTTATAATAGAATAAGAAGTACCTAAAGAGTAATAAGAATAGGTTATTAAATAACACTATAATAACCTAATATACAGACACCCTAGCATTATAAGAACTATAAAATTTATTTAGCGTAATTACTAATTTAAGGGAATAAAGTAAAAAATTATAAACTATATTTAGAAATACGTAGACTACTAGAAGAATAAATATAGTACTTATATACTATATAGAGAGATGTAAGCTATCTAAATTCTAGAAGAACCCTAGACTAATATCTCTATAAACTTTATTACTAGCCTACTAAACTCTAAGGACCTAGTAACTAATATATCCTATAACGTAATACTAGTAATTATTAACAAATTTACTAAGTACGCAGAGATAATTTTATTCTATAATACTTATATAGTAAGATAACTTAGATTCGTAATCCTAGACTAACTAGTTAGGCATTATAGAATACTAAGGATAATTATTAGCGATTAAGATAAGCTATTTATATCTAACTATTAGACAACACTAATAGCACTTATTAGAACAAAATAAAAACTATTAACGGCCTATTATCTATAAATAGATAGATAAACGGAACGAACAAATAGAACTATAAAAACCTACCTAAAGATATATAGTAATAAACTATAAAATAATTAGGTATTACTATTACTAATAGCTTAACTAGTATATAATAATAAGAAATTAGAAGTAATAGAATAAACACTGTTCTATACGAACTATAGAAGATATCTATATCTCTTTAAAAGAACTTTACTAATAAAAGTATAAACTAAAACGGTAGTTAACAACGCTAAAGATATACATAAAGCATATAAGAAAATAAAGAAGAACATATAAAAAGTATAATAAAAAGTATTAAATATAATAACTAAAAACGAAAAATAACACCTTAGCTAAAGAAGGGGGATAGAGTATATCTGCTTATAAAAAATCTTCGCATAACACAACTAAGCAAAGGATTAAACTACGTAAAAGTTAGACTATTTTTAGTTCTTAAATAAATAAGTCTAGTAAACTATAAACTCTAACTCCTAAGTAATATAAAGGTTTACTTAGTATTTTATATATCTACCCTAGAACTAGCAGGCTTATAAATACTACTATAAATAACGTTCTACTACTAAAAGAATAAAGATAATAAATATAAAGTTAAAGCACTACGCGGCTACCGCGAAGTAAACTAATAAGACTTCTAGGATAGCAACTTCTACTAAGAATAGCTAGTAAAGTAGAAAGGTTATCTTAAGTTAGAAAATATATAGGAACCTAAAGCTAACCTATAAAACTGTTAGTAACTACTTAAGAGAGTAAGACTAAAGTTTAACACCTACTACTATATAGAACGAACGTAACTATAAAGTAAGAATAGGAACTAATAAGAGTAACGCACCCTAGGAAGGCCCTAAGAATAAGCTAGCACCTATAACGTTATAGCCCGCCACCACGTTATTTAGAGCTAATAATATAGACTATATTATTAGTAAAAACTCTATACTAATAGAAGTAGCTAGATAGTCTACCTTAGCGTTTACTACCTTACCCTTAGCCTTAAGCTCTAATATAAGGCATACAGCCTTTTTCGTAGCGCGCTTCTTAGCCTACGCTAGAATTATCTTATTCTATAATAACTAGGATATTACCTCTACTAGTAACTTCTTATCTATATTTACCTTCGCCTAGTACTTCTCTCTAGTTTAGTTAAGTAATAACTAAGATATATTAACGCATAGTTTTCTCGCATAAACATACTTAGCACACTTTAGATAAGAATTTAGCATAATATAATAACTTAATTTTTTAGAAAAACACCTATTATAAGAAACGTTAGCGACGGTATTAGTAGTAAGAATTTTATAGAAAAGATAGAGTTAACGTTTATAAGAATTAGAAGATATAATAACTATAAGATACTTATAAGGTAGGTAAGGCAAACCGCTTATAAACTAACCTTACAGGATGTTAGATAATTAAGGATAATTATATAAAGAGAAGAGATAATATTACAACTAGTAGGTTAAATAAGCAATAAGGATAATAATTAGTTACGTACCTAGGCACTAATAAGAGGTACTAAGATATAAGCACTAACTATTATTATATTACGTAATTAATAGCCGCGCTAAGAACTATTAATAGCTTTAGTAGGAACTATTGTGACTATTAATAGTCTTGCAACTAACTATTAACACCTAAACTATATGTATATAGGAACAGCAGGAACCTCTTAGTTCCTAGTATTTAACTTAGTTAATAATCTATTATTTAGATTCTATTAAGTATTATTAATTTAATAGTTTTATAACTTTAATACTAACTACCCTGTTACTTACTTACGTAATTAACAACCTCCTCCCTATCGTCGCTCCTACCTAAGAACTAACTTACCCTTATAGGATTAGCTACCCCGTAGGGACGTAACAATTAGGTACTAGTTCTTAATTATTAGGGCGTTAAGCGCTTAGTAATTAATATAGAAGTGTAGACCTCTACCTAGCTTCTTTATAAAGATAACTAGAGAGGCGATAGGTAATAAGCTAGCTTAGATAAATCCTTTTAATAGGTAATTATTAAGATACTTCTATAGCACCTTTAGTTTATTCTAAGATATGCTATATAGAGGTCTATATCTAGAGTATTTACTAGGTATTAGTTTAATCTTATAGTTATATAATTATCTCTTAGGTA